>JAOSBL010000210.1:20514150-20539337 GCA_027568915.1 Erythroxylum roraimae
TCGGAGCATTGGAGATCTGATCCGGCATTCGAATGGAGAAGGCGTTGTCGGTCATACCAAGAATGGTGAGTAGAACAGCGACGAAGAGACGAGGAAGATGAGCATTTCTTTCTGAGAATGCCATCAGGGTTTGTCTCGGGCAAAGAAGGGTTGTTTGTGGTGGAGCTGATTATGCGGCTGTGACAACGGCTGATTCCGACCGGGTTTGGATTGGAACAGCAACGAATTGAAGCTTCGTCAACCGAATCTTCTCGATTAGTATTGAGATTACTTTTTGGTTCCTCTGCTTGCGTAATTGTAAGCTAGCCTAGGAGAAGATAATTGTCCTCTAAGACGAGACGACCAGTCGTTGTGACCAAGGCCAGCCTACTACTGCTGCTTCGCCTGGGCGGGTAGAGCTTGCCTAAGCCTACAAGAAACCCTTCACATTTCCATCCAAGTGTATAGGAATAGGATAACCCGATATCTAATTTTTTTAATTTCACTTATTAAAAAAAAAATTCACATGATATTTTAGGGAGATCCTAATCATAAAAATACACCTTTAAATTATCCATATTTATACTAATTTTTGTTCAAATCGGATAGGGTTTTTTCAGAAGGCAAAGCTCTCGTTGTCATTTTTGTTCACTATTTTTGTAATTAGCTTTGGTTAATTTCAAACAAAATTAAAGGTTGAGATTAAATTAAATACTTAAATAAGTTTTAGGAGATATTCAAAATTTTGACTTCCATTCTGACATTGGTTGACGTGGCGCCAGTTAGTTGGTCATTCGAAGAGGGTAATCGTTTTTCGCGCACATATAGCACCCCCGTAGGCTCCAAAGTCCAAACTGTACAAGGTCAGAGGAAGTTGCGAGAGAAAGCACTAAATTGTAAATCGGAGAACGCCGCCGCGAAAATAGATTCCGATAAGAAGAGGAAGAAAGAATCGATCTCGTTGGTAGATCGACCGTCGACGAAAGAGAGAGAGAGGGAGAGAGAGAAGAGCAAGAAGAGGTCAAGAATGGCAGCGGCGGCGTCGGGAAGTCAGGTGAGAGCGTCGCACATACTCATAAAACACGAAGGCTCCAGAAGAAAAGCTTCTTGGAAGGACCCAGAAGGCAGAGTCATCAACAGTACCACTCGCGAGAGCGCCATCTCTCAGCTCAAAGCTCTCAGAGATGACATCGTATCTGGGAAAGTCAAGTTCGAGGATGTCGCGTCTCGCTATTCCGATTGTAGCTCCGCCAAACGTGGTGGCGATTTGGGTTAGTTTCTTGGATCGGTTTGGTTTATTAAAGTTGTGATCTTGGTTGCTTAGGAATCGGGATTTGTGGGTGTTACTAAATTCAGATTTACAACCATGGAATGGATTAGGATCTTTTTACTTTTCTTGGTGAGCGCTGATGTAAATTTCTTGATTTAGATTTTATGGGTTAATTGTTTCTTCATCTGCTGCTGCATGGTTGCGAATTGGGATATTTCAGTTGTGATTTAGTAGAATTCTTAGTAGGCTCTCCTATATATAAGACTAGTTTTGAATGTTTAATTCAGGATAAGTGTTTATCAACTTAGGAGGCTAATTGAGCTTTTGCAAATTTGAATCAGAATCTTTATTTTTTGTTCTTGTAGTTATGTTGGATAGTTTGCCTATGAATTGTGGGGCTTTATATGATATTAACGTCTTGAAATGATTTCATTATTAAAGAGTGAATGCTACTGGATATTATTTGTGCTCTCTTGCCTCTGAACTCAACACAGCTTTGAAGAAATAAGAACAAAACTGAATGGAACTTCTATTATCAATGGATTTTATCTTACACTGGTGTGCTTGACAGAGCTTGGTATATGGATTGTGAGCATAGATGGGATTACTGGTGAGAGATGCCAATTATCAGTGTAGAGAACGTACCAACTGATTGTTTCTGTATGAAAGAGAACCTCAATTTTATTTTCCCTTTGTGCTAAGAAAACTGAGTAACTGTCCTTGCCACCTTTAACCTCAAAAATAGCTCTTAGTACTAGAATTCACGAACCTCAAAGACCATGTAGCGCCTAGTTTATATTTTGTATTATAGATAGTTGATGATCAGTTTTATAATCAATTTTAAATGGTCAATGATCGGTTTCTTATTTGATTAATTTTCTCAATTAATTTTTTTTGTTCTTGGAAATGCTGATTGTCAAAGTTTTAGCTTAAGAAGGTCAATCCTGAATATACAGTATATGATGACATTCAAGAGCAGCTTTGTAAACACTCACTATCTTCTGGATCTTAGCTGAACTTCCGTTTCTATAATGACTGGTGCTTAGTAGTAACTGCTAACAATTAAGCTGTGGATAAGGTTAACTATGAACATATGGTAATACATTCTGAGGTTTGGTTCTCGTGCGATATATGTAATAGCATAAGATCTGTCTACGGAGAGCTGTTGATTATTTTGGTAACAAATTATTGTGTTCTGTTCTTATCCGGTGCAATTCAATCCTACTTGTCAAAGATATGGAGAAAGATTCATTGTCAGCTTTCATATATATATATATATATACATAGATGTTGATAAGATAATTTGAGTTTGGCTGCTAGCATATTATTTTTGAAAACAAACTCTCGATCAGTTAGAGATAAGGCGTATCAGTGGGACTTTAACCAGTTGTTGTTGTATTATAGATAGTATTGCATTTTGTCTGTTGTATGTTTCTTTTTTTGTTAATACAAGCTGATGAGTGATAGCATATATATTGTCTGGTTTACTTACCATTATCTTGTTGGTTCAGGTCCATTTGGCCGTGGGCAGATGCAGAAACCTTTTGAAGAAACAACATATTCTCTTAAGATTGGTGAATTAAGTGACATAGTGGATACAGATAGCGGCGTCCATATTATTAAGAGAACCGGTTGATGATGGAGAAGCTGAGTATATTAAAGATATTCAATGTGCTTGACAGTCATATTGGAAGTATTCACGAGATTGATCTAAATTTCAACTGGCCATATCGTGATGATGTGGTTTTGGAATTCCTATTATTTGTGATTGTTTGCAACTCTCCTGGTGCATTGCTAGACTTTTGACTTGTGTGCTTGAAATGTGGAAAAAATAACACGTTTGTTATGAAGACTTTTCATTATGTTTTGGGCTAATTCTACCGACTATAATGAAATTATTCACACTTATCGGATTTGGTGATTTTGGACAGAAGTTTCGGGTTAAATCTGTCAAAAGTCAACTGGGAAATATTTTCACCAAATATGATGGCATCTTGTTCCCCTCGTTAGCAGTTGTCAGATTCTGCAAACACTTTGCTTTTCACGTAATGTTTTGAAGCCCATTTTCTCTTCACTAAATTGAACTAAAAGGGGTAAATTTTATTACGAAAGCCAGCTTCCATACGGGGCCTCCTCTATCATCCTCATCTCCGAGAACCTTTCCTTATGGAAAGCTAATGGATCCATCCTCCACTGATGGGGGCTCCTTTCACGAGCTAGGGTCACCTCCCAATAAGTTCCTCTATCTTCCAGCAGCTTAGGTATGGAGCTTTTCCCTTTGCATTCCAAACCTGTCATATAAGTGCTCTCAAAAGCTTGATTCTCCTACCCAACTTGTTCCTTTATCTTTTAGTAGCCCAAACAAGGACTTTCCCTCTTTATACTCCAAGACTCGGTCACAGACGTATTCGGTGATTAATCATAGAATTCCTCGAATTTTAAAATTTTGGAATAAAGTGACAGAATCTAGCTACGGAAGGACTCAACTTCATTATGTTCCTTGCTCTAAAGCAGATGGAGTTATCTCGTCTCTTCTGAAAGTTTTTCCAGCTGGAGCAGCATGTTAGGCTTTCTCTCTAATGGGGTATTTTCTTGATCGAAGACACTCATTTATTCAAATGCAGAACTGAACCCAAAACAAGTGGAGCAAGTTTGGTCTTAAGAAAAAGTTGCTAGCAAAAGAAGAATATGCCATCTTCAAATTCAATAATGAAGAAAGCTTAGCCAGTATACTATAGCAAGGCATTCGACATGTGGCAAGTAATCAACTAAGTTTGGTTGATCAGGAGATTATCAATCATAATAACAATAACAACTTAGAAAAGAGAGTTGAAGCAAATGATTCACAAGGAGTGAATATTCTCAGAGAGTGGGGCAGTGCCTCTAACAACAGGAAGTCCAGAAGAAAAACTAAGAAGAAGAGGAACCTTCTAGATACCTGATTTGCTTTCTAGATCTGATGAATATCTTAATATGGAACATAAGATAGCTTAACAACCCTCTTAAGCAATAGTCAATGAAGGATATCATTTTGGAGAAGAAGTCTTATCATTTTAGGATTTCTGGAGACTAAAATAAAGGCTCATAATCTTTATGACAGTATGGAATTTTTAAGCAATGATTGGAGTTATATCTCCAACCACTCCCAGCACTATAATGGGAAAGTAGTGGTGATCTTTAACCTAGCTTTTATCAAGGTGACCATCTTGTTTATGTCAGAGCAAGTGACCCATATTTCATGCTTTTTGAACTTGTGTGCTACACCTATTTGTATTTCCTTATATACATTGCCAATCTTACAAACAAAGAGATAAACTATGAAGTGAATTGAGGCTAGTCTAGCCTACAATCAGGACCCCTAGCTTTTGATTGGTGATCTAAATTACACCTAACACCTAGATGAGATTAATAGTAGAAGAATTTCTATGTTTACTCCTTTAAATGAGCTTAACTCAGGAATAGAGAAGCAAGTTGCTAAATGCAAATCCTATCTGCTTATGTTCAAACTAAAGACAATCAAAAAGGAATTGAAATCCCTCAACAAAAGCAGTTATCCCAATAAGGAGATTCATGTTAGATACGCTAAAGAGTCACCGGAACTTTGCCAAGTTGAATGTTATTAGACCCCTTACGCATAGACCTTAAAAACCTAGAGATTCAGGCCTTGAATAAATTAAAACTTTACATTGGAAATATTTAAACAAGTGGATCTTTTGTCATTGTAGTGCTTGCAAGGATGACAACTCAAAATATTGAGGTGAACAATGCATTTAAGTTTCATTATAAGTGCACATAGCGTAAGTCATTCCATCTGGATTTTACGAATGACTTATTAATGTTTTGCGGAGTAGACCCTTTTTCACTTCAGGTGCTTATGAGATCTCTATCCACTTTCTCCGACATGTCTTGCTTGCACATTAATGTAGATAAAAGTTCTATTATGTTTTTTATGGAGTTAACTATGCTTTTGCAGAGTTATCTAGTTTTCAACTAAAGTTTGCTCCCTTTAAATATCTAGGAGTTCTAATTTCTATCAAGAAACCTACATAAGTGGAGTGCCTTCCTACGTTGGAATCCATAAGAAGTGGAGTCTCCAAATAGCAAAACAAATTCCTCTCATTTTCTAGAAGGTTACAGCTCATAACATCCATTCTCACTAACCTGTATAAAGGATAGTGCTCCCATCTAGCCCTTCTTAAGAGAATTACCAAGGAAGCAGACACAATGATTAGGAACTTTCTGTGAACAGGTGACATAAGCAGTCCATAAGGATCTAAAGTAAAGTGGCCTATCTTGTACTACTCCAGAAATGAGGGGGCCTTAGTATAATCTCACTTAAGTTAAGATGCAATATGTTACTTCTAAAAGAGTTTATAGATTCTTTTTTGACAAGGAGGCCATTTGGATTAAAAGGGTGAATGCATATTACTTAAATGATACCAGTTTTTGGACTTGACACCTAGTAGAGAGCATTCTTGGTATTTAATCCAAATGATGATATTAAGGGGCATATTGAACCTATATTTGAAATTTTTGATAAGGGATGGCAACTCAACTTAGTTTTGATTTGATTTCTAGTGTAATCTAAGACCTCTTCATCTTGGAACTCAAGCAGGGTTCCTTTTAAAGCAAAGGTAAATAAAATCATAGATGATAAAGGATAAAACTCCAGCTTGAGAGGCATGTCATTGATAGTTGCTAATCATCCAGATTATCAGCGTAATCCCAATAAAGCTAATACAACTATATAGTTGAGAGATAACTCTAGGCGATTTACAAATAGATCGTGTTTGAAAATTTTCAGGCCTCTAAACCAGAAGGTCTCTTGGTATTCTTTTGTTTGAAAGAACTCTCTGGTTCTCAAAGCATCATCTGTAAGCTAGCTGGCAATCAAAGAACGCCTTAAGACAGCTAACATCATAAGGGAAACACAAGATCATACATATGCGTTATGTTAAATGCTTCCTCAATCTCATAAGCACCTTTTTTTCAATGTCTTTACTCCAGGTCCCTATGATCTAGATTGCAGCAACTTCTATTTACATATTCTTCATTTTTGAAATGGAGAGATATAGGGTGTCAACTAAACCACTTTGGAAAAAGAGATAGATCATGAGAGCATCTGTTTATGGAAAGATGATAGCTTTATATCCATAACGTCCTCTAGTTTGGGGATAATACTGAAAGAAATTTTGTTCTTCTCATAGATATACTAACATAGTCTTTCTTGATTTCTTGGAGCATAGCTCACCTTGTTGTTTGAGAACTAAGTTGGGATTGTTTGTAAATTTATTTTATGTCATTTATATATTAATTTAAGTTTCCAGAAAGAAATTGAACACTAAATAGTGGGAGGTGTTCACTTTGCAAAACTCTCTAGGAAGCTGTTGGTTATTCAAGGCTTTCTAACCCTCATAAATTTAGGTGATAAACCAGGAATACCCTATGATTTGCCAGAATTTTGATCAAATGTCTTTCTGAGAAATGTACACCACCATGGTAGTAACTATTACCGGAAAGCTTTTAACATGAACTGGTGAATAAATTACTGAACTCCCTATTCCTCTCCATTCCACTCTTCTCAATTTTATAAGTTCCAGTTCGACTTGGTGATATTCCCAATTGCAATCGCTTGTCATACTAATAATGGAGGAGTTTTGGATCTGCTTAACCTTTAGTTCAATATCATTCACAAGGAGTGCAATAGTACCAGGTGTATTTGACCATTTTCAACGGCCGATCCAAGGGTCAATAGCATCGGCATACAAAAATCTTTAAAAAGTCGCAGTAGATCTCAACCTTGATAAGTTGTTCATGGAGAATCTGTTGGGCAAATGTTACCAGACTCCGTATCAAAAATTGAAAAGAATGTCACGCTTTGGACAAGTTTTTAACCTTTTTGTCCTCATTAACTGTACAGATCCTACTGAAAACAAGGTAATTGTTCAAACGTATTTACTTCCAACCATTTTAGTTTTAAGTCCTCCCGGTAATTTCTGCTTCCAGTTTCATTCTTTTCGCAACTGGAGCTGCCAATGCGCTGCCAGTTCTCAACCCAAATGACAAATCATGTTTGTAGGAGCAATTAAGGCCATTCCGGCACCCCCTTGAACTGTTAAAATACATGCAGGCCTTCTGAAACTTGGCTTTCGCTTCTGTCAGTTTTACGTTTTCTGCCAATTCCCATTTTTTAATTAAATTGTGACAAGTGTTACTTAGCAATATACTTTGATCCTGCATCTCTGGCTTCCCCATTCCATGTTCTCTTATAAGGTTCTTCATGTAGTTCATATCCTTCACTGAATTACCTGGCATGGCAAACACAGAAGTTGGTTTGGGAGGCATCATACCTGAAGTGAGTGAAGCTAGGGGGCTTGCATTTGGTACTTTCGGTTCGTTTGAGATGGAACACAATGCATGCTGTAATGTATTGGGATTGGAATAGAAGTTTCCAACTATTGGTCTAGCTGCTGAGACACTGATAGACTCTGGGGTCGGCGAAGGAATTGATTGAGCCGTTCGCTTTAGTCCCAATACTGGGGCAGTTTCTGGTTGTATAGGCATCTTAACTGCTGTTAGGCTTGGCCGCTTCTCATTGGAGATATGGAGCAAAGCTCCACTTGTTGGAGTTGGGGTTACGGATGTGGAAGCTTTTTGCGAGGATACACTATCTGAGCTTACTGCTGGCTTCGAGATTGGCAGGGTCTTGCCGGGCAAATCATGAATTGGCGCCAAAACCGGCACTGGATTTGCTACAAGGTCAGGTTCTTTGTAAACATTCATTAGTTTCTGAATCATCTGCGGATCTTTGAAAATTTTAACAAGCAAATCAGTGTCAATTAGGCTCCCATGCTCTTTGCTTTTGGAAATGGCAGCCACGGCTGCAGAAGCAGCTGTGATGATATCAGCATCTTGACCAGATGACTTTCCAGGTGCCTGCTTTTCTTTGAAAGGTGTCTCCAAGACAGAAGTGCCAAGTTTTGATGAGTGTAAGGATTCATACAATGGCAGACTCTGAGATTTAAAAGGAGTGTTTTCTGATGTTGGTATTTTTGGAGGTACATATTCGACTTCAACTTCTTCGATAGGGATAAGTGGTATGGCAGGCGTAAGGCTGTCATCATAATCTTCACATTCTGTCTCCAAAGAAACAGATGGGCTGTACGAAAGATGTGCATTAGTCTAGTCTCAAACGTCTTGGATATCATACTTAAAGAGACGTTAACATCTGTAGAAAACTTTACCTAGCAGGAATGGCTGAAGGGTGCGGGTACATTGCTTCAAGCACTCTCAATTCTCTCACCTTTTGTGTCTCTGCCTCGTGACTTTGTTCACCAGCAGCAACATCCCAGCTATAACTCATAATAAGCTGTTTCAAACACACCATAAAAAAACAAACAGGTTCAAATTCCGCACTAAATGATTACATTTCATCATCCATATCACTCTGTACCAATGCATAGGCCTACAGAAAAAGAAATTTCTTTACTTACATTGGGTGGACACTTCCATTCAATTCTATGGATGCAGGGTAGTTCTTTCAATGGATTCAAATAGTCACTGCGTTCAAACCCAGGGGGGAAGTCACTAGAATACCTACTCTTTGAAGTCTGAAGTATCCCTGTAGTCTTTCTGTTAGGATGATGAGGAGTTTGGACACCAACTTTTGACGGACAATCCTCTGGGACATATAGCTTCACCTGCATAAATGCATAATGAATTAAGTCAATTCAAAGAACATAATAACGAGTCCAATAAAGCTTGCTTATCCCCGAAACAACTCAACAGAAAATCTCAGAAAACAACTCAACAAATAAAATTTCAGGGCATGCCCGAAAAAGTTATTGATGGAGAAACTGCATTGAAGCGAGTTATCAGACAATAAATTAGGGAACTCACGAGCATTAAGCATTGAGTGATAAGGAAATTCCACTGTAATCTTTAACAAGATAAGTTTAGAAATTCAGATAATTAGTATGCATCCATAATGGATTCCCCTACACTCATAGAGCCACTGCATACAAAGACAGTTAGTCACTTAAAACCAAGTCAGAGCCTCCATAAGTATGATAACTTTCACACTCAAATCAGCCAAGGCAAGGAGATCCAACATCTATATGACCGATATTTGTTTCGGGAATTCCAGCAAACTAGACAGACATCACTTTGCTGTAGCTCATCTTCAAATCGCAGGCAAGAAGTATGATAGCATGGATGCAGTTCTTTATTGCTTGCTTGTGAAATTTGGTAGCATTTGCACCATAACACTAAAGGATAAAATGCCAATTTCATCAGCCTATCTTAAGGATAAATTGTTTTGCAAGCTCTCCATTTTATTAACACCTAAGTATATCCTCCAATGTGTCCAAATAAATAATGAAGACAGAGACTCAGCAATACAGACTCTTCTTTCCTAAATTATCACCATATCCAACTTCGACACATATATCTCATAAAAATTAGTAAATGTATCAGCAAGGTAGTATCCTAAACAAATTCTTCCTCATACTTAGTCAGACAAGAGAAAGGAATGAAAATTGTTCAAACGTATTATTTTAGATACACTCCACTGCATCAACAGCCATCTATGGGCAACTCTACGCAGTGATTATCTTATAGGAGTAGAATAACCTTAACAAATTGTTCCCTTCTAATACCCATTGCATCTGGGCATCTGATATATACAAGTCAAGCGATGCTATTCTGAAATCCAGTTATTGTATATTTGATGTCCATATTTGATTTTGATTCCTTATATTATCCACTGAATATACATTAAATTAAACTGACCTTAATATTACAGAACCTAAGAAGTCCTTCGTAGCTTTAAGACTGTATTTACGAGTTACGATTGAATTGGATATACTTTTTTTACCAAAAGTGACCAGTGGTGCAACGTTTCACTTAATCCAATTCCGAAAAATATATCAATTCCAATCTCCTTTTAAAATATTAACCCTTTTGCTCTTTTAATCATCCATGTGCTGTATTACTAGCCATCATCATCATATATGGAATTTGTTCTTAAACCCATCATTTGGTTGCCAAAAAAGAATATGTATTACAAAAAGGCGTACACATTAATCGATTTGCTAACTGCGACCTCTACTCTGTAGCGCCATTTAGTTTCCTCGTCGTCAAAGGTGGAAAGTTCATGCTTTAACATTGAATCTTTATTCCCACCAAGTTTAATAATCTGTGTGTTTCTTAACTTCTTCTTACATCGATTGAAAAGCAAATAGATTAATTGAACAGATCAGACAATCAAACCCTAAGTTCAGTATAACACGAACCTTTTGATATTTCTTGAAACTATTGGATTTAGGAAAGAAGAAAAATATGAAAGAATAAATTCAACAAAAAATATAGATGTCGTTGGATAACAAGAAATCACGGTTATACCTGACAAAGTTTACCATCTGAAGCCCACGAAACCCTGTTCACTTTCCCCGATCGCTTCATCGTTCAAAACTTGATCTCTCTTCCAATCAAAATATTAGTATTCGGTATGCGGAAACGCAAACACTTAATCAGATTTAGAAAACTGTATGTTCCAAAACAATAATAGGACAGTTTTTCTTAGTCACAGTTGTGAATCTTATTTCGATAATAAAATCAGACGCGAAACCCTGGGATTTCAACTGATTCTTCCAAGACGAGATTTCGGCGTAGGAAGATTGGGAAGAGAAACCCTAGAGAGCTTTATCAACGTACGTCTTCTTTTTCCTTAAATGTATTTGTATTTGATGGTGTGGGGTAATTTATAGGGTGCGCGTTCCTCCTAGCTGGCGGACTAGGACGATAGAATCCTCTTCGGATCGGTGATTCCTGTTAATTGGAGTCCTAACTCCTAAATGGAGTTGGAGTTGGGTCAATAACTGAAAGCTATGCGTCCCAAAATATCAAACAGTATATAAAATATGTATCAAACATGTGGAGGTTACAAACATGTGACAATGGAAAGGAGCCTTCACAGATGAAGTTTACACACAGCAAGAACAATATATGTAATTCAAACTCAAATGCTGATAGTATTTCAAAATCTGATGAAAAAAAGAAATCAATCAACTGGATGCAAAGCAGAACTATCAATTAAATATAACAGTCGTACAAATTCATTGTTCCACGAAAAAAAAATGTGAACATAAGATATTACCTGAAGGCCCCATTTGCTTCAAGAAAGTGTACAGCTTAGTTCTATTAATCGACAACAATATATAAAATCAATCATGCAAATTGACATGCAAAGTTGTAATTTCTTAACACATACATTTCATTGAAAGAATAATACTAAAATTACACTTCAACGCTAAATATTAAATCTTTATTTTCAAACTAAATTTTACAAAAATGTTTATTTATTTTTTATATCTTTTAAATTAAATAGCAACAAAATATCAATTCAATGTTATCCAAAATGATAGGCACAAATTAATGAAATTAATACCTGATCTTGAATTATTTAGCAAAATAGATAACCAAATATAAATTACTCAAATAAGTATTATTCTTTTAATGTTGTGTGTTTGATTCACTTAAATAAAATAACTTAATTTATATCAATTTATTTAGCATGTTTAAAAATTTGTAAAATGTTTAAGACTATATTACTCCACATGAATATAAAATGAAAATAAAATGAATTGGTTGAAAATTAAAAAAAGGGACAAATTTAAGTCAAATGTTTAAACCAAAATCTAATTTAAATCTTAACGTCTGGTAGTATTAAAAAAGAAGCTCAATGTTATAAAAATATTTTGTTTAGACCCCACATTGACATAATTATAAGCTTTCATCTGGGTTCTACTAAAATTTGAACACGTTGATATTTTTCTATTAGTTTATATGGATCTCAAATTGTCAGTTGGGCATCCCAACTAGGACCATAATCCCACTAATCTTACCTATTAACTTGACAATTTTGGGATTGTTCCAATTCCTAAATCACAAAATCACTCCCATCTTAGTATATTGTCTTTGTTTGTCATTGCTTCTTTTCTTCATCTGCATCTTTGTTTGTCTTCATTGACATTGGTTGTCGTCTTCATCATACTAGTTCAACTCATACACAAGTAAATCAACTCACATTTGTTCTAAAGTATTTGTATTGAACTTTTGTTAATCAAATATCGTTATCCATTGTTTAGTGCATAGTAGATATTGTGAATCTTTATAGGTAAGTACATGCTTATGGTTTTTTCATTATTGCTTATATATCTATACATATGGTTCTAGTTTCGATTATCGATCTCTAATCTTCTCTATTTTTTTACTATATTGCTTGTATGATTTATTTTATTAAGTTATTATCCTTATCATGACCATCACAAACATTAAGTCCTTGAGGTTACCAAAAATAAAATAGAATAAAGGATGAGTGTAGGTATGTGGGAGCTTTGGAAGTGTTCCAAAGTACTCAAAACATGTAACAAAAATGTAGGTGGAAGCAATATAGTGTTGAAGGGAAGCACACATTCATTCATAATAAGATAAGGATAATTGTTCCATATGATGATGTGGTTGTTTGTAATCCAAAAGACGATTATGTATAAGTTTTAGGAAAACGGATAAATATTGAATCATATTATGTTTTTTAAAACAATGATAGAGAATTTATGTTATAGACCTGTGTAAGAACCAAAAGGAAATAACTTTAGGCAATTAGAAATGTGTCACTATTTAAAAATAATATTTTTTAGTTATATTTAAGGGAGCCATGGCCTTAATGATTTGGAATTACTTTAACGTTATGTCTTCCATCACCATTTATTTCAAGGCCTTATTGTTGTTCTACATTTACTTTTTAAGTTATGTATTTTTTTTCATACTTTGACCATTTTAACCTATTGTCTTTGTCATATATTAGATGTATAATATATTGTCTTTGTCATATATTAGATGTATAATATAAGGGTCAAGCCTATAAAGTGTCTTAATTACCAAGTTTTTATGTGAAGGCCCAAGATAGCATAGTCTAATTCTCAGAATCTTTAAAATCTCTTATTTGTTGGGCAAGAATATATTACCATTTGTCAACTCTGGTTTTTAATATAATTTAAAATCAGAAAGGATTACATTACTTCAACTAATCATGATTTCAGAATAGGTTTATATGGATCTATTATATATATAAAACTGATAATATTTTATTTACGTTTAGAGATTTCTATAGATTGGGTACTTAAAGTGGTTTATAATTTGTTTTTAGGATTTATTATAGCTCTCCAATGAAGAAGGCATAAATTTGGGCAAGTTGAGTGAAGTTGAAGAAGTCTTAAAGTGATTTTAGATAATATGGGCTAAATATAGTCCTATGTTCAAACTGTGGTCAGCAATATGGCACCGTATTCTTCTCGTGTAGTAAATCAATCTGTTATGCTTCTTCCATAAATTGCCACATGAAGGAACATGGCTTATGTTAGTCCCATGTTGGTCCTATACTAGTCAAAATTTTAGGGTTTTCTTGAGATAAAAAGGAGAGAGACGTAATGAAAAAAAGAAGAAGAGAGAGCCATAGGAAAGGACTAGAGACTAGTCAAGAGGAGAAAATGGAGTTGAATTTAAATATCTTGGGACAATAAAGGGAGAACTTTGGAGAACAATTTAAGATTCCATAACGAATTAAACAAAAAGAAATCAAGATTTCAAGGTCCATAAGAATTAAGTCCTTTTGTTTTATTTTCTTTCTCTCTCATATGTAGTTTATGTTAGATATTTTAATTATTAATGTAAGAAATATGGCTTGATGTTTTTCTATAAGCCCATATTAAACTTAGTTTAGGGTTTTCTTTGTTTAATAATATATTAAATCTTAACAGTTAATTTAGTACTTGATGGACGTACAAGATTTAATGTCAACAAATAAGTTGATATAAACTAGTCCTCTCTCTACCTTAATTAAGTACTGAGAAAACACAAATACAAAAAGAACGTGTTTGTGTATTAAGCTATCCATCAACCTATCGTACAAAAAGAGGGTTAAGAGAGAGAAACTAGTTCGTGATCATTGAAAGCTTTCTCTCTACATCATGAAGAATTCCAAGAGTAGGGTTTTGTACCATTTTTTGACCGGTATCGATCAGTACAGTACGAAACCCATATCCTTGTTTCTAACCATATGAAGATCTTACTAAACTAAAATATGGACAATAAGGGGGCATGTTATGGATATAATATGGATGGGAATTCTTCCTATACATAAATGAACATAGAGTCAATCTTAAATTACTGTGAAGATGCAAACTATATAGTTGTATATAGGGGAAAACTAAGAGCTAGGAACAATCCTTTCTTTAATACTTACAAATTTAGATGGTTAAATAACTCTAATTTTTTTCTGGCAGGAGTAAGGATATTGAATAGGCAGACCTATAATACCACTTGGGTTCCAACAGAAACCTCTATTTTTGCAACCACTATTTCATAGAATATAAAGATAAAAGAGATGCTCGAGTAATATATGTTTTCTATTAATGAAAAAATGGATAATTTGGAGAAACTTGAGTCTTAAGTGGGACAACTTAAAAAGGCGATGTAGTCAAGATGTGCACTCATTCACAACTTAGAAGTGCAAGTGAACCAATTACCCAATATGATTGGTGAAAGAGGCTAAGGCAAGATTTGTAACAACTTAAAGGTAAACTCAAAAGATCAAGTGTTAGCCATCATATTGAGAAGAGGCAAAACATTTAATGTTGCAACTGATAAAGAAGAGGAAGTGCAAAAGTAAGACAAACCTAAGGGAGAAAACAAAGTGAACAGAAGCATTAGCATATCAATGTCAGTCTTATATTCATCCAGCATCAGTTTGAAGTAGAAGCTTCAACCTAAGGTCAAACTTTATGTGCCACTCATTCCATATCCTCAGAGGTTGAAAAAGAGGAAGGATAAAGACAAATCCAAGACATTCCTTAAGAAGTTGCCCATTAAGATCTCCTTTATCAAAGCATTAGGCCATACACCATCATATGTAAAGTTTTTTTAATGAAGTTATCTCTAAAAAATTAAAATTAAGGATTACACTATATCACCTTCAACTAATGATTGTTATGTAATCGTGCAGAGAAAATTACCTCTAAAGTTAAAGTATCTAGGGAGTTCTATTGTTCCATTTTGTTTTGGTGCTTCTGATGGTAATAAATATTTATATGATTTAGGTGTATGCATTAATCTTATACCTTTATCTCTTTTCAGGAAGCTTAGAATAGGAGAACTAAAGTTGATACTAGTATTATTCTAACTTTTTGATAGGTCCTTTAGCACCCAATTAGGATAGTGGAAGAACTAATGGTTAATGTGAGAAAACTAATTTTACCTACAAATTTCTTAATAATAGACATGGAATGAACATTTTGTATAATTTTTACATACAATTATGTTAATTTAAAGTTGGTGTTTTGCTTCCTTTTTTTTAATAAGGGATATGGAAATGCTTAAAAGTTAAAAAATATTTATCATATATGTTAATTTTATACATTAGGTTGAATTTTTTTGGATTGAGCTAAATTTTGAAGGATTATAGAGTGAATATGATTAGCCGTAAGTAGCTGAGTGATTAACAATTTGATGGACTTTATTAAAAGAAAAATTAAAATATTGGATTTATATGATTGACTTGATAAATTCTTTCCCAAAGCTCCTACTTATTTAAGAGTAATGAGAATGATTTGCTTGAGGAAAAGAAAATGATTAAGTTTGGGAGAATTTGGTAAGTGCTAGTTACACTATAATTTAGTACTGCATGAGAGAATTTTGCTTATATTTGGATAATCTTTTTAAGGATTTGGTACTTAGTTTAGTTTATAATTTATTTTTAGGACTTATTCTAGCTCTCCACTAAAGATATAGTGAATTTAGGAAAGTTAAAGTCAAATTGGAGAAGTTTTAAAGTGAGTTTGGATAAACATGGGATGGATATGATCTTATGTTTAAAACAAGATCAGCAATATGATACCTTATTGTCCCTTTATAGTCAATTGGTTCATTATACCTTTTTTGTCATATGAAGGGAAATAGATTGTTTTTGGTCCAAGGTTAGTTGAAATTTTAAGGTTTTATTGACAAAGAAAGGAGAGAAATACGATAAAGAAAAGGAGGGAGTCATTTGGAAAGACTAGAGACCAAATAAGAGGAGAAAAATGAGCTGAACTAGAAGGTCTTAGGACAATAAAGGGAGAATCTTGGATAAAAATTCAATATTCCATCAAAATTCAAACAAAGAACATCAAGATTTCAAGAGTCCTTGTGTTTTTTTGTAATCATTGATTTCCTTATTTCTAACATGAACTAAATCCCTACATAGGATTTAGTACAAATATATTAATGTATGATTAATTATTGCTTAGCTTATATTCATTATCTTGATCTTAATTGTTGAATTCTATCCATCATTGATTTAATATTAGGAATTATATGAAAGACTGAAAGGAGAAGTATAATATGTACACAAGGAGAATAAACATTATAGATATAGAGAAAGTGATGCCCTAGACTACTGTGATAACTAATAAATTAAACGTATTTAATGAGTTTGATTAAAGTTAAGGTGGTAATTCCTTAATTTAGTATACCTATGTGCCTAAAAAAAGGCATAAATATCTTAAATTAATTGTTATTTCAACTTTGATTTAAATAATCTTTCTTGATAATTAAAATTACTCATAAGTGAACCCCAAAGCCTTAATATTTTTTTATACTGATTTATTTTTATATTCAGCTTGTTTTAGTTTGCCTATCAATTTAAATACTTTTTTTTATAAATTCTTATTTAATTTTATTTAATTATTTTTCTATGATTAATAGGTTCAGTAGTTGCAAACTTAGTGGAATCGAAAACCTGGAGCACTCTAGATTTAAAACTTTCTACAATTGATTCTTTTCACTTTTCGACTAGATTAGTCATTAACTTAGACCCAAACTTAAGTTTGATCATATATTTAACATGAGTATATGAAATTTAGCTTGAAATATAAGTTATAAGCTTTAAAAGTGATTAATGAGATGGGATAATCTCATTTGTTTTTTATTTTTAACCTTAGAAGTGTCCCATAGTTTGTCAATATTTTAACTATTTTTAGCCCTTTTTTACCAAGTAATATCCAATAAGAAACATTTGTCATTATCATGTAGTATATTATGTATGATTCCTTCGTTAATGATCCACAATCAACAAAAACCATATACAGTAGACACTTATGCCACGCTGCAGTTGGGGGACTCTCCTATGGTGTATATAATTAACTCAACTCCTCTAATTTATATAATATCTAAGACAAGTGTGATAGGAATAATTTATAGGGTGTTTTCTAGGCTTTAGAGTGTGTTTTTAACTATTTTTTAAGTGATAATAATGTGTTTAAGACTTAGATTTATCTTCTTGTTAGTGTTTTGTTTTATTTTTGTTGATTAGGGCACGAATGTGATCTTAATTTTATACTTTAGTGGATATTTAATGTGTTTGATAATGAGTGGAGACAGGAAAATTGATAAAAAGATTTAGCTGGAGACCTAATTGGGTCACAATCATACACTTGCACTATTGTGCATAAGGCAATAAAAAGCCTCTAAGCTATGAATGATCATTCACCATGCACGATCATGCAAAAAGCAAATTTTTAGGTTTCAAGATTGTTATACTTTTGATGATTGGGGGCTATTTATAGGAAAAAAAACAAGTGGAGAAACCTAGAAAGAGCCCAAAGAGAATCAAGAGTATATAATGAAAAGAAAAACATCAAATAGTAGGATGGAACATTAGACAAAGAGCTCAAAGAGAGAATTCCTGAAGAATAAGGCTGCAAATTTTTTCAGCTTAAAGACAAAGAGGAGAAAACATATAGAATTCAAAAAAACATATAGAATTCAAACTCCTTTTCTTTTCTTTTCTTTCCTTATTATTGTTGATTATTAATGATGAATCAATTAGGATATATAGTATCAATTATGGATTACGAAACTTAGTTTAGGGATTACTCTTAAACTACTTGTTAAACTTTTACATTTTTAACTTAACAAAATATACTTTGTGATGTTTGTTATTTTATATTCCATTTAAATTGAGAGATTAGGTTGAATTATCTATGTTTTGCTACACAACCAGATCTGGTACCATAATAGACCTAAAAATATCAAATTAATAGGCAATTAAAGAGAGATCTTAATTATTTATTAGTTACCTATAAGATTGCTTCAAATCTAATTGGATAGTTAGGAAGAGTATTTATAGATTGAGAAGTCATAAATCGATTTCTATTTATTTAATTTGGATTATTTGGTTAAGTCTCAAGAGAGGGTAATCATAATTATTAGATATCTAAGGTCGAGTATGATTAAATCAAGAAGGTGAAGTGAAAACAAATACGAATATAAGTAATTCCTAAGTTTTCATCATTGATTAATCAATCGCTTCACTGCTTCTTGTTTCATCATTCAATTATCAATTATCAATTATTTTATTTTTATTTAATTGTTAGTTATTTCATCATATTGTTTACCTTTAACAACGTGTATAAAAATTGTTAGGTGACTAATACAATCCTCATGGAAATGATACTTTTGATACTACAAGTTACGATCCGTATACTTGCAATAAAGAAACTTTTAAATTAAACTTCAACAAGTTTTTAGCATTGTTGTTGGGAATTGTAAAGTTAGCATCTAGTGCAGTTTGAATTACTTTTTAAGGATTTTAAAACATGTCTTGTGTGATTACAAGTGCCTGAACACAAGAGCAACTAGGAGTCCAAACAATTTCTTAGATACATAAGTTTCCAACGTCATTAAGGAAGAGAGGGAGATTTGAAAAGTAAGACGCCAAGAAGTTATAGAGATATCAACGGTAAAAAAAATGAAAACAAGAAGGACAACAAAGAATTCTCATAGGATTTATAAGGTTGAGATTCAATGCTAATTAATAAGGGATCATAAGACCACCAGTATAGACAAAAAAGAAAATAAGAAGGACATCAAAAAATCCTCATGGACTTTATGAGGTTGGGATTCAATGATAATTAATAAGGGATCATAATACCAATAGCGTAGACAAATACTTTTGACATTAAACCATCTTTGTTGATCATATTGCAAACTAATGTCCAATTTTATGGATTGACTAATGAGAATCCTAATGTTCATTTGACCAATTTCTTAGAGATATGAGTCACTTTTAGGATTAGCGGATTATCAGAAGATGCAGCCAAGTTAAGGCTATTCCCATTCACACTTAAAGATTAAGTTAAGGCATGGTTGAATTATCTTAGCCTAGAGAACGTGACGATATGGGAGCAGTTGGTATAAGCATTTTACCTAAGTACTTCCCTTTAACAAAAACAACAAGGATCATAAAGGAGATAACAAATTTCTAACAAAGTGAAGGGGAATCACTGTATGAAGCTTGGGAAAGATTCAAGGAGTTGCAAGGAAGTTGCCTATACTATAACTTATCAAAGGGCTAAATCCACCCACTAGAGATACCATTGATGGAGCAACTGAAGGTTCATTAATGCGGAAGACAGTTGATGATTCACATGAGTTGTTAGAGGAGATGGAAAATAATGTTGTCTATAGACGTCAGAATGGAGTAGACATCAACCAACCTCCAGAGATAAGAAGAGAGTACTTATTGTTGATTCAGTGACAACATTACAAGCTGAAGTAGTAAACTTGGCCAAACAATTAAACAACTTGAAAGCCACTTCTCCCAGCCCATTTAAAGCAATACAACATGGATGTGAATTGTGCAGTCAAGAAGGCCATGTTACAACTGAGTGCCTTCTAGTGGACCATAACAATATGAACCAACTCAATTTCATGGGAGCACAAATAGGTTAAGGTGGTAACCATTGGTATTCTAATACTTATAATACTGGGTGGAAGAACCACTTAAATTTATCTTAATCTAATAATATCGGTAATCAAATGAGAATACAAGGCCTACCAGGATTTCAACAAGATAGGCTTGATTCATTAGAATTGAAAAAGGACAAGGTAATGGATATGTTGAATTCTAAGTTCATAAGCCAAGATTATAGCCAAAAGAGGATGAAAACTAAGTTTGACCAACTTACAAAGAATCATGCTTCTTCCATCTATAATTTGGAGGTTCAAGTGGGCTAAATAGCTAATGCATTGTCTACATGAAATTTGGGGAGTCTCTAGGGAAATATGGAGTCTAATCCAAGAGAGAAACTGATGCTCGTTACACTTAGAAGTAGGAAGCAGTTAGTCAAACCCACCGAGAAGAAGGTTTAACCCCATACTGATGGATGCTAAGAAAAGGAGGATGAGAAAGAGGAGAAGAAAAAGGAACCACTATATGTCCCACCCTCTATATGTGTCAAAGTTCCTATTTCCATAAAGGATAAAGAAGAATCCAATGGATACTCAATTTTCAATTTTTTTTAGAGAAGTTGAAGAAATTGCAAATTAACTTATCCTTTATCAAAGCCTTGGAGAACATGCCTAAGTATGCGAGTTTCTCAAATACATCCTATCAAATAAGCAAACTTAAGAGGACAATCAAATGGTCTCCTTAACAGAGAGTTGCAACTCTATAATTACCAGCCATATAGCCTCGAAATGAAAGGATCCATGGAGTTTTACTATACTCGATGTAGTTGGTAATTTATAATTTTCTAAGTGTTTATGTGACTTAGGTGCAAGTATTAATGTTATGCCTTTGTGTATTTTTAAGAATTTGGGGCTAAAAGATGTGAAGGCAACATCCATGCTTATTTAGTTAATAGATCAATCAATAAAGAAGTCATTTGACATGGTGGAGGATGTGTCAGTTAAAGCGGACAAGTTTATTATTCCTATGGATTTTGTAGTGCTAGGCTTTGAAAATGATCAAACTTGTCCATTAATTATTGTTAGAGCATTTATGAATAAGGGAAGAGTGTTGGTAAATGTCAATGAAGGGAAACTAATTCTTCAGATTGGTGATAAATAAGTTAAGTTAAATATGAGCAAGACGAAGAATCCGAAGGAGGAAATCTCTTACATGAAGATTGATATAGTTAATGAGTGCGTAAAAGACTAAAAGGAAAGTTATAAAGAAGATGATGATATTGAAGATGTAAAAGATGATAAAGAGCTAGAGGAGGAGGAGTTTGGTAACAAATCAAAATGGGAATCATTAGTAAGGACAGAAACACCCATGTTACCCTCCATTGAGAAACCACCCATTCTAAATTGAAAATCGATGGGGAACAAGAAAAGAGAGTGGTAAAGACAATTAGAAAGTGAACAAGAGCCATAGGATGGAAAATTTTAGACATAAGGAGCATAATTTCTACTGTGATGATGCATTGGACCTTAACATCTAAAAGAGGAGCTATTTGAAAAAATTAAGCTAATGGTCTTAAAATTAGCAAGTCATGTTTTAGTTAGGTTTGTTTGTAATTTTGTGTGCGTTTATTTCCGTATTTTTTTGATTTTCCAGTGAGTTTGATTGATGGATATTTATGGCATAAAAAGTGTCCAAGTTCCTTCTTTGACACCATCACCACTACAATCCCCATAAGTATTATTGCCCTTATCTTTTCATTTCTTTTATTTTTGTTTATTACATTAGTTATATGTGGGGATGTACATGATGCAAATTGAGAACAATGTGATAGTCAAGTGTGGCTATGTACATGATGCAAATTGCATATCATTTATGTATGACTTTGCATTGACATTGTGTTAATTTTTATTATGTTAACATTGTGTTAATTTTTACTGCATAATTTTACATTGTGTATTTGTGTTAATGTGTTAATGGCATGAAATTGAAAGAAATTAGCTAATCTATAAACATGATTATTTAAATTGTGAAGAAACATTAGCTTGTGAAGTTGTGTTTTAAGTATTTTTTAGGTGAATATACATATTGATTAGAATATTATACCTGTTCTTTCATTTTACGAAACTTGTTTGGATGCACTTATGAGTGAATGAATTTAATTTGGTAAGCATCATTAGTAGATTTTTGTGGAAATGTATTGACTAGGAAAAAATGATGTAGGCTAGTAATATATATTAAAAATAGATAAAATTTTAATAAATGTGTTAAATAAATTTCTTATTCCGATTGTCCTTTAAGAAAATTTTGGGTTAATAATAAAACATGTAGCTAGTTGTGAGTTGTGATATACCTCAGTAACCAAAAGCATTCATGACAAATTGTTCGTCTTTGGTTCAAAAGGCTATAATAACACTCCAATCAAGCTAAATAAAACCTAACCTAGTTGAGTAGGTGAGGGGCATTCTTGACATAGAAAATTAGAATCTAATAGTGCATATAGGAAAATTAGAATCTAATAGTGCATATAGCCTATAATTGTCAACTAAAGCTCTTTAACCCTTCTAAACACTTGGATAATCTAAAACGACCCCAAAATATTTAAAGCAGTGGAATCCCGTACCTATTCTTCAAAAAAATTGCAAACCAATTTAGGAATGAATGGAATAAAGCAAGAATCATACCTTGAATTGATGAAATCCCAAGGAAAATTGGTTGGGGGAATTTTGCACAGTTTATAGGTGAGGGAGCATCGACCAGATGAGAGAAGTGAGAAGGAAATTTGAAAAATCAATTTTAGGTAGCGAAGGAGAAATTTTAATATGATTTTTTGTAACACGGGTGGTAACATGACCATGTAGCTAGCCTGTATTAAACACATTAGAGTTAATATTTAGTGAACATGAACGTGTTGAGTATGTTCGTCTAAATGTGTTATGATAGGACTTAGCACGAGCTATAACATAAGCATATATCTAGGTTATGTTAAAAATAAATATAACAAATTAGATGGGCGTGTTGGGACTTAATATGACTATACTAGCATTAAAATTGAAAAATAAAATCTTTATAGCCACCAATATGGGAGTGTTGGTGGATGTGTATCTTCTTGTAACTTTTATAAAAATAAGGAGGAACATAATTCAACAGGAGCATATTAATGGCTGTGTACCTTTCTGATTCTCAAAAAGTTACCTAGTTTTGGCAATGTGGTGTGTAGAAGGGCGTGTGGATGACTAACTGGGATTTTCCAGCAAAATGGTCACTAATATAGGCATGTTGGCGTCTATATATATTTTTGTAACTTTTTAGCACCTCTTTTCAAGATGGAATATAACTGTGTATCTACTTGACTTGGGTGTGTTAGTCTAAACAGCCATCAATATAGGCATATTAATGGCGTGTAACTTTCTGTAACTTTTTAACTTAGCCAATTTTTCACTTGCTTCCAAATTTGTAAATCCACACACATACTTAAACTATAAAAGAGGAAAATAACACCTATAAAATCATAAACCAAATATAAGTATAATACTAAAACACAAAATTTAATATAGATATAAATGAAACTGAAGAAATTAAAGCTTAAAAATATGTAATAAATATAATCAAAATAAAAATGCCAAATTAAAAATGTTGAGTTACCTTCCAAAAAACACTTGTTTGCATCTATGCAAGCCCTTCAATAACTTGGATCTAAAACTAGCTTTTACTTTCACCCATCTTCCTAAATAAGGGCTTATTAGCCAACAAAATGGCTATATGTTGCAATATAATAAAGGCACAAACATCAAATTGGTAAAACTCAGTAAATCCTCGAACCTGAACCCTTTTTAATAACAAACTCTCAATATAACAAGGATTAATAAAACTCCCTAGATCTTTGATTGACTCTGAAAGTTTGTTATATGGCAAGTAGGAGCCCTTCGTACTTAAGATGATTGTCGATGACTCCTTAATAACATCCTTATTTGGCTCCTTCTCGTCACCTTCCTTCTCATTTTGAACAACAGCTTCCTCCTTTTCTTCAACCTATAGCTCCTCTCCCCTCCTTAAAGTTATCATTTTCTTATATTCCCTCATATCTAACTTAATTTATCTGGACAAAGCATAGAGTTCTTTAGGCAACCTATAGCTTCTCTTGCTGTTGTTATTGTAGAAATCCAAATGAAGCATGATCGCTTGATAAAGTCATAATAACTGCACCACTTTGGATTATAAATATTCCTATAAGGTGTGCCTTCAGGCTAGTTATCCACGTAAGTTGGATGCCTGATGCCTAACATTCCAGAGTTGGGTGGTCACCCCCACAAATGTCACAACATATCATAAATATTAGTTGAACTTTCGAATACATGTCACCATACCTCTCGTTCCTAGCTTCCAAAACTTCCATAAGTAATGGGCATAATATAGTCTCCCTAAGAATAATGTCCTCTCTATCCATCTATTGTGTTTACTGGCTATAACAACGAATATCTAAATCTTGAAAATAAGCCACAACATAAGAATAAGACAAAAAGCTCTAAAAATAAATAAACAAACAAAAACAAAAGAAAGTGAAAGTGAAAGAAAAAATAATGGCTATATTAATAGAAATCAAGCTCTCCTAATATTTTAGACCTCAATAACGACATCAAAAACTTGACGGAATCTCTTGTGATGTATATAATTAACTTAACTCCTTTAATTTATAGACTTTCTAAGACAAGTGCACCTATCGGTTTATAGTATAGGCCTCATGATTCCAAATGTCGATCCCACAAAAACTACGAGTACTAGTACTGACTCTTTTCCTATGATCTAACCAAAAATTAATATGAATGCGATAAATCATATTTAAAATAAAAATAAGTAAATTGAAAACAAATCAACATAATCGAAGAAACTAAGGTAGCCAAATAATGAAATATCAACCAATAAAATGATTATAACTAGACTTTGGATCCCTACTAGGATTTCTCATGCAATCATTATTTTGTTAACTAATTTATTCTAAAATTTATTATACCATGGAAATTTATAAATTATGTTGGGTCCCGAAAATTTTTCTTTTATTTTCTTTTATTCTATTTGGTTTATTTATTATTTATTTTGTTTATCTCTTAATTCTGTTTTTAATTGTTTTAATATTTTAGAGATGAATCTTATTCT
>JAOSBL010000210.1:20539437-20559833 GCA_027568915.1 Erythroxylum roraimae
TTTTTTTTATTAAAAAGCCAACCCAAATTTTCTAATTGAATTTTTCTCTCTTAGTTGTGGTCGTTGTGTGTTCGGTTTTGGGTCCTCTATGCTGTGTGGGTCCGAATGTTGGGCTTCGGAGACGGGGTCCAACAAATTATGTTAATATCTTTCTCAAGGCTATTAACGTCTAATTAAAGGTTCATCAATTGAAATCTCTCTCATTAAAACTCCTAGAATTATAATATTCAATTTATGAATTTTAATATTAGGTTTAACCCTAATCTAGAGGATTTATGTCAACCTATCTCTAAGTTTGCATGCAACTCGTTTTTATTATAGTAGATCTATTAATACACTGGATTTTTCAATCTCAATTGCATGAAATCATACGTGAAATAATAAGCCAACAATACTAATTCAAGGATAATAAAGAACTCATAATTGAATCTCAATGAAATTAAAGAATAAATCAAATCAAATCAAAATCACTAGAAAATCTTTGAGGTTTATCTAATCTAAATACTAAAAAGTATTTAACTCATAATAATAGAAAATAAAACATAAAAACTAAAGACAAAGTTGGAAACCTTACGAATATGGCTAGAATCCTTGAAATCTCTAAGAACTTCACTCTATATTGAATGCTCAAAAGGGTTTCCTTGATTGTTTCATCTTCCTTCAACCATTATAGGGATTTTTTTGTTTATTCTCTGCCACCTCCCTTTTTTTAAGCTTAAAGTTATCACTTTAAATATAAATTTTGGATATAGAGAGATATACAAGCATCAATACCAATGCGTTGATGACTGTGTATCTCAAATTTAGGGGAAAAGGTTCTCTAGAACGAACACATGCACAAATATAGTTTGTACCATCAACATGGCCTTCTCAACATTCAACACAAGTAGTAGTGAGAATACATACATAAGTTTCTTTAATTTTGTTATGAATTTTACATGATGCATATTATTTTTAGGTTTTAATATCAATATAATCAAGTAAAGAGCCAATAATTAAAGAAGTAGCAGCAATAACAAAACTAGTAGAGACACATTAATATGTAATAACATATTGTTTTTTTCACAAAAATATGACTAAATGAAATATGTTGCGTAAATTGACAATAAGCGAATTGTGTTTAGAAAACTTGTTTAAAAAACTAACATTTGCAATAGGTTATCAACCAATCAGGAATGTATACTTAGTCAATAAAACATAAATGTTAATTTAATATGTACTTACTTATATTTATTGTCTATATTAAATTCATCAATAAGTTGATTAACTAGTGTTACATTTTTAGGTTAGTTCACAAGTTTCTAGTTTTACACATACAAAGGCAAAAGGGGGAAAAATAACCATAATGTTTATATCTAAACATAAGTTAGATCTTAATGTTTCATCTTATTTAAATCAAATCCTAACATTTTACAAATGTTCAAATTAAGCCTCATGTGGATGAAAATTCTAATAAAGGCTTGACTCTAATAAGTTATCTGTAACGCTATTGTTGGCATAGTAAAAATTTATAATATTTTACCTTTAAAATAGGCATATAGTACTATATGTACGCTATATCACACTATAGGATCCAATCATACTTTAAAAAAACCTAAAATATTATAATTAATCAAATTATTTTCTTAATTTTATTTTATCCTTAATTTTAATTACTTAAACTAATTTATTATTTTATCCTTAATTTAGTTGCTTAAACTAATTATTTAACCTAAATAAACCCTTAATTTTATAATGTAGTATCCCGTCTCTCAAATTGTTGAAGGATTTAAAGTGTTAGACTACTGAGTCACATGAGTGGCATTATATAGAATGAATATGGTACATTTATGACATGATTTTATGACTGTATTCAAATTCATAATATTAGCATACACATATGAATTGTGAGTTAGACAAATTGCACTTAATTGACATATTCCGGGGTATGAAACTAAAATGAATGTGACATGAATGTGCATTTCCAATGTCTTGTACTTTGGTTTACCAATGATAAGAATTGATGGATTATAATTAGTAACTTGGAATTAATTGTTACAATTGAGAGATTGATGAATTAATGTATACATCTAGTCTAGGAAATATGTCAAGTGCTAAGACAAGTTGACATGTGAAAAATTAGGATGACTAGACTTATGAAATAAGTGACACATGGTAGTAGAATTGAGTGACAAATGGCTTAGAGATTGAGTGACAAATGGCATAGGATCTTGGTGACATTTGGCTGGATAAGGTGAGGACAAGTGGCTTACATGCAAACATGACAAGTGTCATTGTATTACATAAACACCTTGTACTTAATAATGTAAACTAATGCAGAAACATCTCCTTCATTGTTTTTGATGTGATTGATCACTCTCACCACTGAGAACTCACTTCTTCCTCATAACTTTCAACTTCTGCCTAAGTTCTGTCCATTATCACCTTGTATTTGAGATGAACTTGCATGCATCGAAGGCTAGGCTAGCTTGATAATTAAGGAGGCAATTGAGCTGACCAAGTAAGCGAAATACTAATCTCTTGTGATATATGTTAATAGTACTTGATGATGACTGAATTAGGGATGGATTGATTGTGATATTGGTGTACATGAGTCCTGGAAAATGATGCATGAATGGTAGTTTCTGTTCTATTTTTGCATGCATGAAAAACAATAGTTTATGAGACGTTAAATGAATGATTTTAAGCTAGAATTTGAGATGAAATTGATGAAGAATTGAGATATAATTAAGGTATAATTAATGGACTGTTATGAAGGTGTTTTGAATCTGGTATGAAGGTGTTTTAAATTTGGAAAATTGGGGATGTGAGGGTATGTGTAAGAAGTGATTGTTTAGGATATAAATGAACAGAATTTAGAGAGCCTAAATGTAGCCAAAATGGAAGTTATATTGACATGAATTGAGGTAACTTTTAAGGACATGTAATCTAGAAAAAAAATGCAAGTGTTAGTTGTGCTTTAAAGTAAGTGAAATTTCGTGAAGAATTGAGCGAAATTAGATAGTGCACGTTTGGGGCACTCATCCCACGATCATGGGAAGGTCCTCCACAATCGTAGGCAATGCTTTAAAATGAAAAACTTCTGTTTTGTGTAATTGTTGAACCACATAAGGATAAGCCACTTTACATTGGTGTATTTGGACTTGATTGAGGCTTGAAATGAACCTAAATTGTTGCTTGATTGATTGGTTAAAGGTTTGATAAGTTTAGGTTGTTAATTGATATCATAACTTAAGGAATGGATTGTCTTGATATAAATGTATTGAAATTTGGAAATTATAAGTTGTTAAAGGAATTAAGATGTTCTTATTAATGCAAATATGATTAAAAGGATATGAGTAATGTGTATTAGATATAAATGATTGAACATTGGAGAACATGAAGTAATTGTGAGTGAGAATTGGATAATTATATGAACGTTTATGATTGATGAATAAATCAAGCTTACTTAAGGTATAAGCCTAATTATAAAATGGTAGCACACAAGCTATAAAGTTTGAATGATCTAAAAGCGTATAAGTGCAGTCAAGATCTTTGTATATTAATACATACCCGGAAGGTCAATTGAGCATGCATTGAAACATGATATATATACATGTGAATGATTGAATAATCATATGATTGACAACTTAATGATGTGTGAAATATATGTGTATTGCATGAAGATAGATACACAAGTTGATCGTGAATACTCAGACATTGCTGGATCATCAAGACAATAGCTTATCTAGAGCGTAATGTGAGTTAACCTAGATGTGTAAACTCAATTATGTGTGTTTCTGTATGATCTGTATGCTGAATATGAAATGTGAGAACAATTGAATGTGAAATGTTAGAATAAATATGAAATGTGAGAACAATTGAATGTGAAATGTCGGAATGAATATGAAATATGTGACCAATTGAATGTGAATTGCAGAACTTAGATCTGATGAATTTGATAGTGTGACAGAAGCACACAGGAATGAAAGGTAATGAAACATAGCATATGGAATGATGCATCACATTGAAATGCATGATCAGATAAAAAAGTTGTGATCGAAGTCACCAACGTGAAAAAGAGCTTTAAGCTCAGGATTGTTCACAAAGAGCCATAGGCTCAATTAATAATGAGCTTGGTATTCACAACAGATACAGGACAATAAATAGGCACTCGGTCACAAAAAAGCAAAATAAAATAGAGTCACATGTGCATTTGCATATACATCCTTATATGTATCATATGATTGAATTGAAATGAATTATTGAATTGTTTGAAATACAGTTAAAAAGTAAATGGGGATGTGTTATCACCTGAAATATTAGTTTACCTGATATTTAATACTTGTTGAATTGAGATATGACTTGTCTTTGTGTAGTTGACTTCAGTGAAAACATTAATGATGGTTCACTCACTGAGTTCACAAACTCATCAAAATTGCAACGTTGATTTTCAAGTTCAGACGAGATCTAGTCAGACTAATTGGAGTATAGCTACTGCATACTCCAATTGGACATGAGTTAGTGGTCAGGATCAGTTGTACCTATAGATGTCTCTAGTCATTATGCATCAAGAATAGCATTTCTCACTTACTGTCAAATGTATAGGTGAACTCTGAAGTGTAACGACATTATGAATTAATATGATTGTGTATGAAATGATTCAAAATAAATGTTTGAAATGCTTTTAATATGTGATGCGTCCAATAATGTAGTAATGCGATCGTCTTAACTTGCCATCCTCATTGAGTATGTTCTCAAATAATTGTCGATACGTTTGGGCATATACTCTATGAGAGTGGTATATTACATATAATCCTCTAAATTCATCCTAACCTTAAAATAATTCAACCTTAAAATTACCAATATTCACTCTTCATTGTCCTCACCCGATCTAAAAACTCCACATTCTTTCAAGTGTGATTTGCTAGTGGACTAGATTGGTTAGTCGATAATTGTGGATAATGGGCACGAACTAGATTGGCATTAAAACCCTAGTAAAAAATTTGGAGCCTAGTGGTTCCCAAATGTTATAATGTACATATATAAACTAATAACAACTTTCAATGTGGGTTTATTGACTTTATAAATCATTTTTTAAGGGGTTTGTGCACTTGATGATAGTTTTTGGATTTTCCATCATAATGCTTGAAAAGAGGCACCATGTGGATTTGGTTAATCTTTTCTCAATCATAAGAGGTAAGGGTAAATATGATTTTGTTTATAAGAATGGGATATAGGATTTGGTAGCTAAAGAGTTTGGGTTAGGTTAACTCTCGCATCATATCAATTTTTGTGATATACTGAAATTTGTTTTTAGAAAAATGGGTTTTGTAGGGTAAGAGAGGACAATGAAGAGTGAATATTGGTAATTTTAGGGTTAAATTATTTTAAGGTTGGGGTGAATTTAGGAGATTGTAAAATTAGGCATTTGGCTAGGTTGAATAATTTAAGTAGTTTATGTAATTAAAATTAAGAATAAAATAAATTTAATTAGTTAAAATAATTAAAATTAAAGTTAAAACAAAATTAAGAAAATAATTTAATTAGTTATAATATTTTATGTTTTTTAAAAGTATGATTAGGTCCTATAGTGCCACGTATTCAAACTCCATAAATTTCTGTCACATGGAGTTTCATAAAGTCCTTAAAGGAATTTCTGTCACATGGAAGCAAACCACTTTGTCTTAAATTTTGCAAGGCCAATTAGTTGTATATTCAAGTTGCACGCAATAGCTAAAATATGAAAAAACATCAAGCACCACCAAATACATTCAAGCAGTATTATAAATATCCAAAGCAATAATTTCTTTCATTTTAAAATATATTTGTGTCAAATATCATATTTGATCAAACTTCTCCGTATCTTAACCCAAGAGGTGTGGTTGAGTGGACAGGACTCATTCATTCTTAACTAAAGGTCAGGGGTTTGATCTTTAGCTTTGAGTATGGAGCAGCTTTAAATCTTTGAGCTAGTTGTCCCACCTGTGAGGTGCCTACAAATCAGCGAGGGGATTAGTCAATGAATCCGCTGGTAGATACCCTGGGTTTATACCAAAAAAAAAAAAACTTCTCCATATCTTCATTAGCCCATTCGAAAGTTAACCTCTTGCCACTAATTCTAAAATTCATTATTCGAAGTCAAAATATCTCTAAAAATACTCTCATATCTTCAATCTCATTACTAACTAGGCAAATTTTAGTAATCATTATATCATACGAATCTTTTATAAGAAAGAGCACTTTGTTTTAAAAAGACAGTTACAGATCATTAATCACCAATTGAATCTTGAAATGGGGATATCTTGAGAAGGATTGTTTTAGCATTATATCCACCGACAGGTGGAGCACAGTAGTTTGGGTTCCTAATCAAAACCCAGTTTTATGCTTTCTACGTTGCCCTAAACCTTAGATTATAAGCCTTGAAGTGCGAGACAATTTGGCATTTGGGTTAGAAAGCAATACATAAAATTCTACTGAAATGAAATCCATACGATTTTCTCATCCAATAAAATTATATTTTAAGTAAAGAAGATTGACCTAGTTTCGCTTATTTTAAAATATTTAAAATAGTTTTGCTTGTTTTGGCAAAATTATTATTTTTGTCTTATGTATTTATTTAGTTTAATATTAATAGTATTATTTGTTTATTTTTATTTATTCCTTTATTTCAAATTTCTCTTCATTTAGTCACAGTATATGTAATGGGCCTCCCCAAACACTAGAATTTATTTTTTATTTTTATTTTTATTGTATCTTATCTTATCTTTATTTCACATTTGGAATTGCGTTTATCTAAAATAGCCTCTTTACTAAATAGGAAAAAGGCTGCGTACTATCAGACCTTTCCAAGCCCTGGGTTTGTGCAAGATTTCAAGTAGGTATTGATGATGATGATGATTACGAGAATAACTTTTTATTAAAACTAATTAGTCAAATAAAATAAAATAAAATAGAAACAGAATAAAATAAAATAAATATCGCTAGAGTAATAAAATTTAGGTTTTCGTAATATTATAATCCCCTAGAATGACACTAACTTGATTGACTCTGTTCTGGGTTACGTCAACTTTAATTAATCTATAAGTGTAAGGCGTACCTATAGCTAGCACAGATAAGTACAAGTCGACCTTACGAAGACGGTAAGTACTACTAGTTACCTTTTTTCTATTATCTAGCCTAAGAATATGACTTTAGTTTTTAATTAAAAATTAAAACTAAACAAATAAACTAAATTTAGATTAAACAATTATGAACTCAGGACAAGTAAAATATTTAAAAAAATCAATATCAACTAGTAGTGTCTCGGTGATGAATCCTCCTAAGAATCTTTAAATTATTAACATTTTATCATGCAATCATATTATTGATTATCGAACTGTGAAAATTCCTATCTTATACTAATAACACTCTCGAGATTATTAACAACTAATCCATCAGTTGGTTAACAAAAATCTTTCTAGTTAAAACCCTTAAGATTGCTTTATCGATTTGTGAATTCTACTATTAGGTTTGACCCTAATCTAGAGAATTTATGTTGGTCTATCTCTAAGTTTTCTATACAACTCCTTTCAATTATTGTAGATATATTCATAAAAGAGGATTTTTCAATCAAATCATGCACTAATATTTCGGATATATTAGAACAAGAGTAAAACATATAATTGAATCTCAATAAATCAATCAATATAATTGCATTAAATAAAAGATTGAAATGTATTGTTATCTCAAACTAGGGTTCATCACACCTAAACACTAAAATGTTTGGTTACTAATAATAGAAAACAAAATCAAAGAAAAAAATGAAGAAAAATTAATACAAAACAAATGAATCATAATTTCAAATTTCCCTTTTTCTTATATTGAATCTTCTTGCAAGTTGAGGTTTGATGTTGTAATCTAATGGATCTCTTGATGTATACTTCTTGTTTTCTTTGTCCCTTGATCAAAATCATCACCTCTCTAGGTATCTTACGTCTCAAAACTGCTGCAAAACTCGATTCTCTTTAAATTACTTCGGCTCACATCCTTTTATAGTAAAGTTTAGGATTTTTGGGATATACAAGGTGTTGTTTTTATGCCCTACAATCAATCGCTTTGGTTGTAGTTTAGTAACAAATTATTTAAAAGATTTTTGGGATATACAAGGTGTTGTTTTTATTCCCTACAACCAATCGCTTTGGTTGTAGTTTAGTGATAAATTATTTAAATGCATTCTTTATCTTGTACATATTTAGATGTATATGATAAAGTCCATGGGATAATTATACATTGCAAATGAAATTATAATGAGATTATAATTATGAGATTCATATTGCATTTATGTATTATTCCTAAATGTTCCTAGTCATTGTTCTATTAAGATTAGACATTAATAGAACGTAAAAAGACTAGCACACGTTTTGTTTTTCCTTATAAAGGAAGTAATCGATCTCATAAGCTAAAGTATATAGATACTTAAACAAATATGTAGGTGCTTGCTAGAGAACAAGTTCATTAAATAGACTCGATATGAGAAATCCATTTGGAGCATTACTTGTATGTCTATGGAATTTTCATTGTGATGATTGTATAGGTGATCCTTTGACTTGAGGTCATCAAAGTTATCTTGTATAGGGATTGTTATGTTTTGATACCACTTATGATCTATTTAGACATAGGTCGTTTAATCGATAGTCATTGGATGTAGCATGAATTATAAGGAGATAGTTGAGTGATCAAGATAGGATTCATCACCCTAAAGTAATTAGGAAGAATGTTTCGTTGTTCTCGATTAGTATTAATTCAAGAAATCCTTGGCCAAAGTGAAATGATGCTTTGTAAATAGTGTACAAATGTTATTAATTGAATCGATATCTAATGGCGGAGAACCAATATGATTAGACTCAAAATAGAGTAGACATTAATTTCATGCCCTATGTCTAATCGGAACATTGTATGATGAAATGATTGAATTATACGGAAAAATTATGCACAGAAAGGTTAGTCAAAACTACTTTGACATTCCTAAATATTTATGTGGTCATGATGCATTGCTAGACGTCAATCTTGATCTATAATTATAAATTATCTAATTGGAGAATTAAAGATAAATTAAAAGGAGATTTAATTTATTTAATTTTAATTATGAATTAAAATTAGATTTTATAATCATTGTTAACATATTTAGGAACCTAATGGGTCTCATATATAAAATGAGTTGAAGAGAGCAAAGTTAATTTAATCAAGTTGGACTTGAGTGTAAAGTTTGAGAAACTTTATGATTAAATATGAGATATTTAATAAATAAGGATCAAAATGAGATATTAAATCTTATACGGGCATAATTGGTATTTAATTAGAATTATTTGTAACTCTAATTAAAGTTTAATTGAAATTAGAATTTAATTTCAATTAAATTACTAAAACATCAAAAACTTATTATAAATAGGCTTAAGATCTATGGAGCTAGTACTTATGGCTTAATCCTCTCTGTAAGAGTTACAGAGTTCTCTCAACCAGTTCTATGGATACCATTAGAGACCGGACACTTGTGCAGCTACGGTGGCTGAGACAGATTAGTTTCGGAAACAGTTCGAGGGATACAATAAGATAAAGATCAAGATTCGGAATAAGGTACGAATTAAATTATCGCTTTATTATGATTTGTGTTGATTATTTTATAGATTTAAATAGATCTTTTTTTTTTCAAAAAATTAAAAGATACGAAAAAGTTTCGTGATTATTTCGCTGCGGTCGGAATCGAATCTCAACCCGGTTTCCCAACACATGGTTACTTATATCGGCATGCGGAAACCGTGTATAATAAAAAACATGTGAATTCGTGATTTCACACAAGCACAAAGACTTATATGGGCAACATACACATTTATGCATCTCAATTTACGCGGGTGTATAACTTCACATGACCATAAATCAATTTCTTCAATCTTCACACTTTTATAGAGACTTTTACCATCTCTATATACAAGTATGTAGGTATTTAGTTGCTTCAAATCTTCGTCTTAAATCATGGTTTCATCCAAATTCTTCTTCTCTGTGTCTATAAAGACAATTATAACCTACAAATGCATTCGGAGAGAATTAGTCCCAAATATACAACAAAACTATGAAATATCAAGCAAAATACATTAAATATGGTTGTATAATTTTAGTTAATATGTATTTATCATATACAAATATTTTATAAGAGAGAGCACTTTGTTTTAAAAAGACAATTACAGATCAATAATCACTAATTTAGTCTTGAATACGGGGATATACAATTGTTTAAGACATTTGAATTTCACAACTTAGATTTAGACTTTTCGGTAAAATATCAACCTTAAATTTAAGAATAATTATGTGTTCCGTTAGATTTGAAAAATAAAAAATAAAAATATGGTTTTAAGTTTTAAATGAGGTGTCATTCCTTAATTTTCATAAGATGCAGATATGTTATTAAATTGATTTATGTAGTTGATTTTGATGGAAAAGGGTGGGTAGAATTATGTAAATAAAATTTAAATTTTTTTTGGTCTGAATTTAACTTGATTATATATATGTATGTATATAATCAAAATTTAAATATAAAAGCCTAGGTTAAACAAAACATAATTAGAAAACCTTTTTACGATTCCTACGTGGCAAGTAAACAAATTTCGCACCATAGGAGGTCACGGAAGTACGGAACAAAGGGGCTCCTAAAACTAAAAGGCTCTGATAATTTAAAACCAGTCACCTTGGCTTCGATCCCTCTACTCCACGCAATACCACGAGCCGAAAACTAAGGGACTGTTTTATCATCAGATCCACCGACAAAGCAGAGTATCCTAATCACAACCCAATTTTACGCTCCTAAAACCTAGATCATAAGCCTTAAAATGCGAGATAATTTGGCATTTGTGATAGAAGGCAATATACAAAATTATACTGCAATGAGTAAATTTCAAGTAAAGGACGCTGGCCTGGCTTTACTTATTTTAAAATATTACATGAATCACTTTTTATTAATAATTAAAATATTTCATCGATTTGATTGGTTCAATTATAAAAAATTTAATTAACTAATTTTTAGTTTAATTTTTTACATTTTATTTTATTTATTTTTAGTAACTTTTGTTGTTAAAAATTAATTAGTTTATTAATTAATCGGTTAATTTTTATAAATTGATAAATTTTTATAAAAATAAATAAATAAATAAAATTTTATTTTATAATTTATTTTCCAATTAAACTCTTTGATGAATAAATAAAATCTATTTCAATCCTATTTTTAATTATTTAATTTTATTCAATCTTTAACTATTTATAATCTATTTTCCGATTAAACTCTTTAATGAATAAATAAAATATCTTTTGATCATATTTAAAATTTTTAAATTTTATTCAATTTGTAACTAATTTTATAAAATTTATAAATTAGCCTTTTAAAACTTAAATGTTAACGGTTGTTAAACTTTTTAAAACATTGCTTTTTATTAAAGCTAAGAAAATATTTCTAACATTAAAATAACATAAATCCTTAAAATTAACATTAAAATCATCAATCACATGCCATTTCTTAGTCACCAAAATGGGGATTCAGTTCACACAATTTTTATGCAGCTGGCAACGCAAAGATCGCATTACTGCACAAATATGGTAATAGCAATCCCTCGGTGAGGACAAAACCGCCTACAATGAATCTTCCATATTTGCCCTTGCTCATCGTCCAAATTTACTCCGCTAAACACTTCCCCATAAACTAAAACCCGCGTACACTAGAGATCTATAAATTTCCGTCGTCGTCAGTGATGTTGAATAGTCTCTTCTCATACTCTTTATACCAAACAGTTTGAGCCTAAACCACAGAGCGTCAATGGCGACAGAAAACGACGCTCGCAACTCTGGATCCACCAATGGAACCTCCGACGACGGTGCCCAGAAGCGCAAGATTGCATTGATTACCGGAATCACCGGACAAGATGGATCTTACCTCACCGAGTTCCTCCTCCACAAGGGCTATGAGGTTCACGGGCTGATCCGACGGTCCTCAAACTTCAACACCCAACGGATCAACCACATCTACATCGACCCGCACAACACTCACAAGGCTCGCATGAAGCTCCACTACGCGGATCTATCCGACGCGTCATCTCTCCGTAGATGGCTTGATACGATCCTTCCCGACGAGATCTATAATCTGGCGGCTCAGTCTCATGTGGCAGTTTCCTTCGAAATCCCCGATTACACTGCCGACGTGGTGGCCACCGGCGCCCTCCGATTGCTGGAAGCAGTTAGATCTCATATTGCGGCGACGGGTCGGAGTCATATCCGGTATTATCAAGCTGGGTCTTCGGAGATGTTTGGATCCACCCCACCTCCGCAATCGGAGTCGTCCCCATTTCACCCTAGATCTCCTTATGCGGTGTCCAAATGCGCAGCGCATTGGTACACGGTGAATTATCGGGAGGCTTACGGGTTGTTTGCGTGCAATGGGATTTTGTTCAACCACGAATCGCCGAGAAGAGGTGAGAATTTTGTGACGAGGAAGATAACGAGAGCGGTGGGGAGGATCAAGACAGGGTTGCAGAGCAAGCTGTTTTTGGGGAATTTGCAGTCGTCGAGGGACTGGGGTTTTGCTGGGGATTACGTGGAGGCCATGTGGTTGATGTTGCAACAAGAGAAGGCGGACGATTATGTGGTGGCGACGGAGGAGTCACACACGGTGGAGGAGTTCTTGGAGGTGGCATTTGGTTATGTAGGGTTGAATTGGAAGGACCATGTGGCGATTGACAAGAGGTATTTTAGGCCTGCAGAGGTTGATAATTTGAAGGGTGATTCGAGCAAAGCCAGGAGGGTTCTTGGCTGGAAGCCTAAAGTTGGGTTTGAGCAGTTGGTGAAGATGATGGTTGATGAAGATATCGAGTTGGCTAAAAGAGAGAAGGTGCTCGTCGATGCTGGTTTCATGGATGCCCAGCAACAACCTTGATTTGATCATGTCAGATTTTTAGCATTTTTAAGTTAAAAGATCAAAAATTTAAGACAGTTACCATCAATGATTTCATACTTTGATCGTTGGGGGAATGCTACTTGGTGGTTAATTTAAGGGCTCCATTGTTGTTTGTTGCTTAATTAGTTGTAAGAAAATCATATTTAATTCGGCTTGAACCAAGTTTTTCTACATGCCTCTGTTTCTGAGTCACCAACTATTCGCTTTAAATCTTCAAACGAATTCGTGTAATTTTGTTAAAATCTGTTCTAGTATTTTTTATGCCGATGAAATTTGGTACCAATTGCCACTTGTCAACCTCCTGTGTATGGTCCACAACACGTTCTGTGGTTCCATTTTGTTTGTTCGTTTATCCAAACTTATATGCCATTTAATGTCTGAAGAAGCTGTGAGGATTCCTGGTGGGGCTCGTCCTTGTAAGGTTGAACTGAAAATGCAAGATCTAAGTTCATGTCGGTACGACAGTAAAATTCTACAATTATTCTAACAGTGTTTCCAATATTACACGCAGATTGGGTCTTTTAGAAGACAATAGCATGTGAATTCTTAAATTTATTCAATTTCTCTCTCTTTTAGCCTAAAATGATCCAATTCTGTAGCACTGCTGTAGGGTGATGGAGCTTGCTCAAAGATGATGGTTGGTTAAACAACGACTATCTGTCTATATATAAGAACAGAATACATATTTAAACGATCAGTCTCACTTGTCTTTTTCAGCATATGAAATTCTTTAGTCTTTACGAAAAAGATGCCCTTGAGCTAAGCTCTGAGTTGACAGTGGCTCACTTGCTTAATAACCTCAGTCAACCCCAATTTGAGCTCCCCGATCTCTACCGTCAGTTTGTGAAATGCAAGGAATGTATTTAAAGTAGGGTGGCCTTAACAGAGTAAACTGAAGTTTCAACTAGAGATGAGGTTTAAAATATGGGTGAGTGATTCACTTGCTGGCTCCTCCCCAAGTCAGTGTTTGATTAGAATGTAAGTTTTTGATGCGCAATCAAGTACCTTCAGATGGATGATTGAATTGGTACTTTGGGCTGAAGCTGAAAAACTGATGTTTTAGGAAGTTTTTCTGCCAAGGGTTTTGTTTTAATTTCGATTTCTTCCTGCAATTAAACATTCGCCAAATTGGATTATTTCTCAAACCTCAAAAACTCTTTCTGTGCAGATTTTTTGCAATCCAAAGCATAGCAGACCAGATATTCAACTTGCAAGGTTCCAAGAGCAACTTTAGCATACTGTTTCTATCATTTCAATCACTGGCTCTAGCTCCGATAATCAAGGCAAGTTCGTACAGCTGTTCATATTCTCTTTAAGTCAACTTCTTTGAAGGATTGAACCTTCTTTTTGGTCTATCAGAGATCAGACGAGGTCTATTTCTCTCAAGAGTTTATCCGGATTCAAGCATAAAAGACGAACAGTTACAAATTATTCTTTTGATTGCGTTCAATATAGAGGGCCTACATCTGAGATTTGAGTTCCACAAATTTTTTAATGGGTCCTGATGATTATCAAATGTCTAATCATCCACTACAGGATCAATCAGAATCTCCACCTCAAAAACCGTATTATGCTGCTATGGTGCTATCGTATGACCAATTTACTGGATTTTCCTTTAGCAACAGTACTGACCGTAACAGGGCAAACCCGATTCTCGCTGATCTCCATGACCTTCCCCTCTTGCCAATCATCGTGCCTAGAGAAGGGCTATAATAGCACCTTCAGATTACTGATTGCCGTTTTAAGCATTGACAATAAATATCACATGAAAAATTATATTCCATTTTGGCTTTGAAAGAATAAAGGTAAAATATAAAAGCTAATGAGTTGAAGAGCACTCATAACAGTCTTGAACTAGCATACAAGAATTAGTTCATCTTGAGTGCAGAGCAACTTGGAGGTAATCTTCATTCTAGACGGGATTGAGGGAGGCGGATACATGCCTTGCGCTAGAGAATTAACAATAACAAGCTCTGCGACATCCTTCAAATACCGAAGCCCAAGCATTTTCATTATTTATTGTTAGCATCTCTGTTTTAAGCATGAACGTCGAGATGAGTGGAGCATGCATCATTTAACTTGAAAACAAAAGATGACTAATGCCCACGGCGACCCTAAGAGACACTTGCCTAGAGCTAACTTTTAACTTGCCTCTAATTTACTTTATTTTATTTTTTATAAGAGTCACTCTTAACACTTGTAAAGAATAAACAAAAATAAAATAAAATTTTCTTTTACTTTACCTAGAATTTATAAAATATTATAAACGGGCTTGCTAACGCCATAGCAACCATGTTAGAATTAAGGGCAATTTGCACCTTTCTATTAGTAGTTAGTTTTGAATAATTCTTCTAGGTTGATTACGTGTCAATAGAAGTAGTCAATTAGTTAGAGATTTTTTTAGGCTAAGAATTTTCTTTTCTCTCAAGTTTCCATTTAGCTTGTCCTACCTATTTAAAGGCTCTAAATTATTCCAATAAAGCATTTACAATATCAATTTGCTTCCAATTTTTCTTTCTTGCCCTATCAAAATCTCTAACAAAGTTGGTACCAGAGCTCGGTTCCTTCAGAATTAAGAATTATTTAAAGTCTGCTTCACCTGCAAGCACAACTACTAGTGTCAATGTTTCTCATTCATAAATTATGCTGTTCAAATGAGACTCGTACAAATTTTGGAGCATCAAAATGAGGACATTGTTCTGATCCCCAGATCTTTGGAACTATGTCAAAACATGTTACGAAGAAAATGAAGAAGATGAGACTCATAACAAAGAGCATCAGAAGCGAGACGCCAAAGCACTCTTCTTCATCTGGCAAGCAGTAGATAAGTCAAATTTTCATGGATAGTAGCAGCTACCATGTCCAAGCAAGGTAATCACTATCAAATTGTAATCACTAAGGTGTGATTTTGAAACTTCCTCCATGAAAAATAACGAATTTGTGAAAGATTTTTGACAAGAGTTTGATCAGTTGTAGGACAAACAAGATCTTATAGAGATCAAATATCAAACGAAACAGTGGTCGCTAAAGTATTAAGGAGCTTGCTATCCAAGCTCAATCATGTGGTGGCTGTGATCAAAGAACCAAAGGACCTATCCACCTTTTCATTTGATGAGCTGATGGGATCAATTCAAGCTCACGAGACACGAATCAATCAATCAAATGGAAAGGAAGAAGAAAGGGCTTTTCAGACCAAGGGGGACCCTGAATCCTTAAATGAATATGCAAGAGGAAGAGGTTGAGGAGGCTACTGCATAAGGGGCCTAGGTAGAAACAATACACTTAAGTGCTCATGCTTTAACAAATATAGGCACTCTGATAAGTATTGTTGGTCCAAACCAGAAGATGGAAGTTATGTTGAATAAGAGGAAGATATTTCTTGTTTATGACAATAACTACAATAAAGGAGGAAAAGAACGACATCTGGTACATAAATAGCAGCTGCTCTCATCACATGATCAGAGATCACTCAAAGTTCAAAAAGCTCGATGAGACTGTCAAATTATAAGTACGACTAGGAGATGATAAACAACTGCAAATTGAAGGTAAAGGGACAACTGAGATCTCTGTAGGTAACCAAAAAAAATTCATTAAGGATGTTCATTTCACTCCTTATCTAGCACACAACTTGTTAAGCGTCGTTCAGTTGATTGAATCTAGTTATATGGTGATATTTGATAATGGTAAATAAATGGTGAAACACAAAACCACTGGCAGAATTCTTGCTTGTGCTCATATGTCATCAAATCATATATTTGCTCTTGACTTTACTAAAAGAACATAAACAACCATAGTGAGTAAGACTTTTATAAAAAGTGAATTATAACATCAACAATATGGCCATCTGAACATTAAGAGGGCTATAGCTTCTACAAAAACAAGCAAATGGTGAGTAATCTTCCCATCATTAAGCCATTGGAGAGTCTACGAAGGATACATGGTAATAAAGCAAACAAAGCAATCCTTTCCAGTAGGAAAATCAAAGAGAGCAGAAGATATTCTCGAACTCATCCATACTAATCTATGTGGTCCTATGTGGACAGAATCGTTAACTGGCAGTAAATATTTCTTTCTATTTAATGATGATTTCAGGAGGATGAGTTGGGTGTATTTCTTGAAACACAAATCAGAAAGTTTCAAGTGCTTAAGGAAATTTAAGGAACTTTTGGAAAAACAAAGTGGAAAAGTTATAAAAGTGCTCCGTACTAATCGTGGAGATAAGTTCACTTTAAAAGATTTCGATGCTTTCTATGATGAATAGGGAATAAAGAGGAAACTTATAGCCTTATACACTCCCGAGTAGAACGGTGTAGCTGAACGCAAGAATTGTACGATTGTGGAGATGGCTTAATCCATGCTTATTAAAAGGGAATGCCAGATTCCTTTTAGGTCGAAGGAGTTGCTGCAGCTGTACACATTTAAAATATTTCACCGACTAAAGCAGTATGGAATCAAAATCCTAATGAAGCATGGAGTAGAAGCAAGCCCTAGGAAAGTCTATATGAGTGTTTGGGTGTATTTGTTATGTCTTGCTTACAACTGAACTGCATAAACTAGATGGGAAGTCACAAAAACATATTACACTCAATCAAAGGCTTATTAACTACATGATCCCTTAAGTAGGAAGATTATTTTTAGTTGCAATCTTGTATTTGATGAGTAGGCCAGTTGTGATTGGGAAGCCAAAGACAGTAGCCAAACTCCTCAAGTTGAGAGTGAAGAAGAACAAACTATCCCTGAACAAATGGAGGACTAAGAAGATGATCTAGAAGGATCATAGATTTCAACTCCAGAAAAAACAAATTCAGCTTCTTCATCCAAAGAGTCTCCTATTTAAAGATCAATAAAGCCACAATCACAGCCACAAAACATCATCACATACCTGCTTCACACAACATGCCACAATAACACGATCAAGAACCAATCTGTGTTGACTTCGAAAACCCTTTCACTAGGACCGTACTGCTCTGGCTGTTTGAAAAATTCAAGCTACCATCATTAGAATCCTACAATGGTATGGTACACTCGTGTAGTCATATAATATGTTTTAGAGAAATTATGGACTTAGTCTAGGCATCAGATACAATAAAGTGTCAGTTCTTTTCATCTACACTGACAGACCTATTAAGAGATTGGTCTCAAACAATCCTTGTAAGCTTAATATCAACTTTTAAATAGTTAAAGAATCAATTCAAAACCCATTTTCCAACAACTTACACATGTCCAAAGACTTATTAACCTTATTTGAGATTATGCAAAAGTCATGCCAGACCTTTAACGATTACACAAGAATATTCGTTATTAAAGTCAAATACTTAACCTCAACACTTTATTTGCCATTATCACCTTTGAGAAACAATTAAAGAAACATTAACCCCTATAGATATCCTTATAGATGGATAAGATACATACTTTTAAGGAGGATCAAGAAATGATTAGAAGATACATTGACCTAAAAGAGGGTGAGTTGTCTATTGAACACCCAGACAAGTCTCATAATTATAGACATCATCGAGCATATAAAGAACTATATGCCTTGCATATAAAAGAAAAGTAATTATCAAATCTACTAGGGAACATAAGGTGGAACAATATTAAAAGAAAGAGAGTAGTCTGGTAGGTATAACGAAGGTTAATATACATGTATTAAATACAATCATAAACCACATTTTAAACTTCATTAGGGAGTAGGATTTGGTAAACCTTCTTGCCCTGTACCACCAAGGAAGCGACCGAAATAAAGCTTTTATAGGTCTCATCATGATTATGACCATGATACAAAGAAATACATAAACCTTAAACAAATTGTTAGTGAACTCCTACAACGGGACACTTGGAGTAATTTATTAGAAGGGACATAAATGCCCTTATAGACATTAGTCATAAGCTCAAGACCAAGCATTACTTAATCATAAGGCAAAAACCCTATAATAAAGAAGAGGACAAGGAAGAATTGTCAAAGTTATAATTACCGATGGAGATAGTACCTATAACATATCCTAAATGAAGGAGTCTACCAGGGGCAACATGAATGTTAAAGCGGATGTAGAAATCCAAAGACATTGAATATGAAAGCATATTGTATTTGAAGAGGAGGAATTATCAAGACAATATAATCTTTATGAATGCGTGATGATCATTGAGGTGAATGTCACAAACTTTGAAATGAAAAGAATTCTATTATATAATGTAGGTCTATTGATATTCCTTTTTACAAGTCTTTTAAAGTTGAATCATAATAACTTTAGCTGGAACCTTTCTCTTTGTTGGATTTCAAAGATGATCATATCTTCCTTAAAGGAAAAACAAACCTTCCAGTCACAATTGGTGAGTACCCTAAATAAACCACCAACATGATTAAGCTCCATATCATAGGCAGGCCTGTCGAATATAATTCCATGTCTGAGAAAACTTACTAAGGGCATATGAACGTTATAGCAGATGTAGAAGTCAGAAGACATTGAATATGAAAGCATATTGTATTCGAAGAGGAGGAATTATCAAGACAATATAATCTTTATGAATGTGTGATGATCATTGAGGTGAATGTCATAAACTTTGAAATGAAAAGAATGATATTATATAATGTAGGTCCATTGATATTCCTTTTTATAAGGCCTTTAAAGATGAATCATAATAACTTTAACCGGAACCTTTCTCTTTGATGGATTTCAAAGATGATCATATCTTCCTTAAAGGAAAAACAAACCTTCCAGTCACAATTGGTGAGTAACCTAAATAAACCACTAAGATGATTGAGCTCCATATCATAGGCAGGCCTGTCGAATATAATGCCATGTCTAAAAAAACTTTACTCTTTGCACCAAGATCCATCTTGTCACTTTACTAGATGCGCTCATAAATTTCAAAACAAAATAAGCATATGAAAAATCTTAAGGGATCAAAAAATGTGAAGACAATGATTCATGACTTCCTTTAAAAGAAAGAATTTAATACAACAAATGATCATTGAAGAAATGGACCCTAGTTACTGACAAATGAAACTAAAGCTAAGGTGGTCAAATAAATTTGAGAAATTTAAATCAGGATGTAAAATATAACAGTGTTATAAATTATAGTCGATATGGATGAAGAACACATTAAAATGGTATAATTCTTAATAGAGGAACAAGATGTTTTCATATAATTGGCATCAGACATGAAAGGTGTTGGACCCCAAACCTTTCTATTAAATGAGAAATTGTTGGCAATTATTCATGTGTAGAGAAAAAGGAAATTCTTAAATTTGAAATGAAACGGCAAAGATGGTTTAGATACAAGATGGATTATATGTAAAATGTTGGAAGTTAAAAGCTGAAAAATGTAGTTGAAACATGTTCATTGAGTATGCTTCAGTGTTTTAGCCCTAACTTTTGCTCTAGTTATCCAAATGAGATGATTCTTAATTTGGATTAAACTAGAGAGATAAGGCTACAAATTGTCT
>JAOSBL010000210.1:20565633-20576635 GCA_027568915.1 Erythroxylum roraimae
TCATTAATTAGGAGTCAACAAATGCATAAACAATTAAGAAAGCGGGGCCAATTTATAGTATAAACTTGGCTCAATCACTTACCTACACCCAAACTTGGTACTTGATCTTACCCTTTGATGAACCATTATCAAGCATTATAAAGAAAAATAAATTAAAACTTTACCACAAAAAGATGAGATGCCTGCACCAAATGATAACTGATCAATGTAATTGGCCAAAAATTGTCTAGCAATAATAAAATAAAAAAGATATAAATGGACATACAAAAAACTTGAGATTACTTATAAGGAAGGTTAGCATACTTTAAGACGGCTATTAGTGGTATGAGATAAAATTGTTCGAACACTAGAACTTTAATTCCTTGGACACCTCAAGTGTTTTGCCTTATCACAAACCTTTAATTCCACATACCAAATTCTACATTCAAACCAATTAATTTGTTCCCTTAAGACAAAATTATGGTCAAAACTTAGAGCAAACATATTTGATTTTCAGAGAGACATATGGGGAAAACTTTCAAAAAAGGTAAAAAATAATTTTTGACTTCAAGCTACACCTAAGGTCAAAACTTAAGAAGCAAATGATATATATAGAAATATATCTAAGTTCTAAAGCAAAAGAAAAGGCCATTATATTACATCATATAAGATTAACTATCACAAACTCACAAACTCACAAGTTAATGTTTTTGAGGTTGATGTCACTTCTCATTTACTATTTTATTTTTTGTAATATTATATTCCTCTCTAATTGATATAATCTTCATAGACCTTATATGAAAAAGCATTTTGACGCTTACGTTTTCATATATTTAGGGGAGATTCTTGAAGAATAAGCAACAGTAAAGATATCATATCTATAAGATCAAACCTAGACCAAAAGAATCTCAAAGTTTAAAATTTCGTACTTTTTTTTAAAAAATTAAGGAAATTTTATTAATAAACCCATCCAAAGGCATCGATACAATGGATCAATACAATGAAACAATGTTTCCAAAAGTTATACAACATTAAGCCTTAACATTACATCATGTCTTTAAGAGAGTTTAATAAAGAGGCATAAAGAGTTACAATATAGTTCACTCCAGATTCCATCTTCCTTTCAATGAAGAGCTAATTCCATCATTAACATTATAAAGCACTAATTTTTCTCTAATTTAGTAACAAATTCTATGATTTAGTACATACTTAAATTTTATAATTCCTTTCACGCTAAATGGAGTACACAATGCAGTTTAGAGATAGGCTTAAGCAAACTTTATCTCTCCCTATTTTCCTTTACTATTCATCAATCTATTTTAGTATGCTGTCCCAGTCAGTTACAAGACATATTAGGTTTATGATGTGGCACATCCTAGCCTAAATGTGTTGTTGTAGTTGCACTGAAAGAATAAATGAGGAGTTATTTCAGGGGCTTGACAACATAGGGTGTATAGAAGGTCTGTAAAGTCTAAAATTCTATCTTTAGTTTTCAATCTATTTATAGCTACAAGCCAAATGAAAAAAGAGGCTTTAGGCATCAAGGATCTAGTTCATACTACATTATAACATTGGATGATTGAGTTTTGTGGTATGAAAACCTTAACATAAGAGGAGTTAGCGAAGCCCCCTATTATTAGGTAACTAGATTGGTTTGTCTATCCCATTAGGGTTAGGGGAGTAATTTGGAAGATAACTTTGCAATCTTTCTGAGCCTTTGAAGTTGCTACGCCACTTGTCCTAGTGTATAACTTACATAACCTGACCATTGAATGGTATCCTTATAGTTAGTGAGGTCAACTCCTCCTTTAGGATGAGTGGAGTTTGATTAGCCTAATTTTCAAACTAAAATCATGAGTCCAGTCCATTTCCTATATGGATTTTGATATAAATGTAAATTGTCTTCCTTTTCCTTAGCTTCTATATGAATTTCTAATAATGCTCTTTTTTTTATCCAAACTGCCAGTAGATGTGCTCTTTGAGGTAATACTCGTTAACCTATTTTGACTATAGAGCTTCCTTGTCACTAAGCAGTCTCTAAGTCCTCTTGGCCACCAGCATTAATTGAATCAACTGTAAGGGAATCAATCCAAGTCTACCTTCTTGTTTTCTCCATCATAATTGCTTCGATTTTTTTGGCACCTTTGAAGCTTTATGCCTTTTCAAACTATATAAAAATTTTAATACACACCTCCATCTCCTTGTTAATTTTTTTAGGCAGGAGAAGATGTGTGCTCTAGTGAGTATGCAGATTCCTTGATACTGAGATAATAATTTATAATCTTCCAACTTGTGAAAGGGCTCTATTCTGCCAGGAATTAATTCTATTCTTGAAGATCTTCAAAGTCATAGGTAGTGTTGGTATCTTAGCTATTTAAATGAGATAGGGAACTACTGGAGTCCTTCACATTAGAAGAGATTCAACCTCAAATATGATAGCGTGTAAAAATTGTCAAAAGAATTAAAAATTAAGAATAAAAAAGCATGGTTAGCTCCACAAATCATCATAAGATCATCTGCAAAGATGTGTGAGCTCCAATTTATTGCATTTAAGATGATATTTAAATCTGAGGTAGAGGTGAGTGTTCTCTTTGATCAATTTGGATAACACCTCTATGGAGAGAGTAAATAAGTAGGGGAAAGGGAGTCCCCCTGCCTTATTCCTTTGAACCCTTTGAATAACTTACTAGGAATTCCATTAATCAATACACTATAGGTATTAGTGGATAAATATGCATTACCCGAAAAGCTAATCATAGGTTCTTCTCTCCATCGAAACAATAGGGTCGTTATACTCATTACTAAACTTGTTGAAGAGATGAAATATAACCAAGGTATATCTTTTTGATCAGAGGTTGAGTCGATTATCAGAAGAAGAATTAGACCAAAAATTAGGATACATTATGGGAAAATAAAACTTCCATTGAAGAGAAGCAAATGAAAGGCTTTCATAAACATTCTCATAGAATCGAGAATGAAGTTTTCATTCTGTACATGCCAGAGCATGAATTAGTAACTGCATCCAATCTGCAAAAAAATATAGGTAAGAATGAAGCTCCATTGTAATGTGTTGAAAGCCTTAGAAAAATCCATTTTAATTGCACAACTCTTAATAGTCTTGTTAGTCTCATAGTCTTTCATAAGTTCTTGCACCATTAAAATGTTGTTAGTGATAGAAGCTCCTTGAGTAAAGTGGAGGATATGTATTAATGTCTTCTTTAATTTGCTAGTAATGAGCTTAGAGATAGTTTTATACACAATGTTACAATAAGAGATTGGATAAAATTCCTTCAATTTGTTATCATTGAAAGTTTTAGGTATCAACCATAAGTGAGTGGAATTCAAATCTTTCAACATTTTGCTATTGGCTAAAAATTCTTGAACCACCTCAACAAGTAATTCCCTTATGATTGGCCAAGTGGCTTAGAAGAAGTATGCACTACACATAACTAGACTTGGAGCTTTACTTGGATTAAGACTGAATACTATCTCCTTGATTTCATGAGAAGAAGCTGGTTTAATAAGGTTTTCTTTTATATCCTAAGAAAGAGTATTTTTTTTCCAATAAAACTTTCTATCTCTTGCATGCTTAATGGACTAGATGAGCTTGATCCTAAGATATCTTTATAGTATTCGACCACTATCTTTTCTATTGTGCTTTTATCAGTGTACAAATGATCATCTTCATTAGATAAGCATTAAATTTTGTTTGAATTCATCTTAGCAAGGATATATTTGTAGAAATATTTGGTATTTGAGTCTCTTTCCTTCAACCAAGAGGTTCTAGCCTTTAACATCAATAAGGAATTGTAATCCTATAATGCATTATTGTAATCTTCTAATTTTCTTACTTCCATTAATTTCAACTCCTTGTTATTAGGGTCTTGGTAGCATTCATCTTGGAATTTCCTTAAGGCATTTTTAGCATTTTGTATGTTTAGAGCAATTAGGGGACCTCCTAGCGTATAAAAATCTTTTAGTTTGGTTTTTACTATTTTATGCTTTCTCATAAGCTGAAATGATTTACAACTAGGGATCTCAGTTTCCTAAGTTTCCCTCATTAATTCCATAAACTCTTCTTAACAAAAAATTGAAAAAACTGAAAGGGGCTTTGGTACAATTTGAAGTATTAAGGTTTTGTAGCTCCATCAGAGAATGATTAGAGCATAGAGGAGCCCCAAAGGGTGCCAGTGATCAAAGCATTGTTTAAGAGCTTTCAATTCTAAGTTATTTTGATTCAAAATAGATTTAGTATTTCTTAACTTCATCTTAATTGTAATGCTAGAGTATGAGCACAACATCACTTATTTGCTTAAATTATAAATGGCTCATTTAGTAAGGAAAATCAACCTAAATTACATATAAAGAATCCAAATATATAAAAGAATCTATTTGAACTATTAAGCTTAAAGTCAACAAGTAATGGTCTTATCTAGAGATGAAGAAAACAATGTGTTTTCTCACCAAAATGGCAGTCAAGTTGGTATCTTCCTTAAAAGGTTGAATATTGATCTAGTACATAAAAAAAATTGCTAGAAAGTAAACATCCAAACTGAACCAAAATCAATTTTTTTAATACTCAAACGCATATCTACAATTATCTACGTTTCAAAAAAATAAACACACTATTTTGAGGGATTTTAGCATTTTTATAAGGGCTTGACACTCTCCATTCAGTAGGAAACGGGAGTGATCATGAAGATAGGTCTTTAAATTCCAATTCAAAATAATTGTTAAAAACATGATTAAAAGATAATTTAATAGGATGATATTTATAATCATAATCAGAAAGCCACTTACGAGCTTGAGAGAGTGGTCTCTAAAGCACCCATGTCAAACTCCATGTGAAAACTTTGATGTTTTTAGTTGAATGGTAGTGATTGAAAGATATTAACTTATGATAAAATTAAAAAAGATTAAGAAGGAAAAGTACTTTTTGGTCTACAGGAGTTGATCATCAGTAGTCTTAGGTGCAAACTAGGATTAAATAATAATAAAGAATATTATGCTTTTTAGTGATAGCCGATGAAAAAAAGATAAGGAAAAATATGTCAATTGACCTAAAAAATGGTTGTCAATTATTAATAGGAGAAAAGTTTTTTTTTTATTTCCTCCATTTGACAGAAGACATTCATCATTTTGTTGACGCTTAAAATTAGAAACTACCATCTTCTTTCTACAATATATGTTTTTGAGGATTTGTTTGTATATTTTGACATTATCATCTATAATTAGTTATGATTTATGTGTCATCTAACGAGCAAGCATATCAATAAGCTACCAAAAAACCATTTTGTGCCATTTTTATATTTTGTAAGAGGAGCATTGTTGTTTGAGTAAGGCACTTTTGAAATTTTTTAATCATAATAAGATATTATAATTGAAAAACATTTGTTGTAAAATATAACAAAATGTAGGGACTAATATGACCATACTTGGATAATATTTATTTAGAGTGAAAATTGATGTAATGAAGAGAGAAGAAGAAATTGGGAAAAAACAAGGAAGAAGATAGTTCTAACTTGATTGCTCAATAAATTTGATAACGCATCCATTTAGTCTATACTATATATTGATATGTGAATATCTAACAAAAAATTAGCACAATTTGTATCAATCCTCATTATATTCCATGTCACACCTATATACAAAAAGTACCATAACTAATTTAACATAAGTAACAGCTTCGCTTATACATGGGAATACCATGATTAAGTACATAAACTACCATATGTTAATACAAAATATACCAAGATACATTTAATGCCAACCTTATATATAAATATATCATTATCATTAAAATAAAGTACCAACTACAATTTAAAATAGAAATACCATGAATGAGTATAAAGAATATCATGTCTCAATACAAAATATGCTAGGAAATTATAAAAATAATATGCCTATGTACAAAAAATAGCACCATTCATTACAGAAAAGTAACATATACATTTTAAAATTAATATGACTAAGTACAAAGAATACTATTGCCTTAATAAAAAACTATATTAGGACATATACATCCAATACTATGATTATGTACAAAAACACATACCATTATTAATTACAGATAAGTAACACATGAACATGAAAATAGGAATATCATCACTGAGTATAAAGAATATCATGTCTCAATACAAAATATACTAAGACACTATACATATAATATTATGCTTTTGTACAAAAATACTATCATTCATTACAAATAAGTAACACATAGACTTTTAAATTGTAATGCAATGTCTAAGTACAAAGAAAATCATTCCTCAATACAAACTATACTACGGCACTATATATCTAATACCACGCTTATGTACGAAATTCCACTCCATCATCCATTAAAGGTAAGTAAAACTTACATTTAAAATGGGAATACCATGATTAAATACAAAGAATATCATGCCTTTATAGTGAAGAAAAAGGTACCATCATTCATTTACAGATTAATAAAACATTTACTTATCTAAAAGAAAATTATAAAGAGCATGGATTAATTCATTCTTGCATTCCAAATTAAATCCGTTACAAGTTTTGTTAGAAATGGTTAACTACACTTATGGTCAACCATATTTATGTTAAAAATTTTTAAAGGAAAAAGGAATAAAAAGAATTAACACATGCCTATATTCAAAATCATACCCATTATTTTTATTTTTATACACGGTTAACTATATGACCATATATCAACTTTGTTCATGTTTGAATTTTAAACGGTCATTATGAATGACATGAAATGGTACAATGCTATAACACTATGTCATTTGCAAGTATTATTAGAAATAGTTAAGTACATTCTTATATGGTCAATCGTGTTCATATTTAATATTTTAAAGGGACAATATGAAAGATGTGAATTAACAGATGACTATATATAAAATCATTTTTGTTATTGTTATTCACAACACAATTAATTACATAGTTATATGATCAACCAAATTTATGTCAATATTTTAAAAACACTTTGTGAAGGAAACGAATTAACATATGCCTATGTATAAAACTATGTCCATTATTTGTATTTTTGGATATGATAAATGTTATTACGAATGATATGGAATGACACACTCTCATATAAAAGACTATTTCCTTTTTAGGTATAATTAAACATGATTGTGTACATGCTTGTGTGGATGAAAAATATATATTTTACATGTTATTTAGGGTTAAAGTACTTGATATTTGACACTTTTATATCATGTTTTATATAGATTATATGATTTTCCTATATTTATTTTATTATCTTCTAGGTGATGAGTTTAAGGATAAAACATATATTTGAGTGCAACTTTCTCCATAATTGTCCGACCGAGGAGAATTTATAGTCAATTGGAAGTTAACTAGAAGGGAAACAACTTTATCAAAGACATCAAGAGTCAATTTAAGATGAATTATTTTGAAAAAGTGGACCAATTGGTGTAGAATACATAACTAGTGCTGGGCGTAATGAGGGGATAAGTGACAGTTATGCATTGTATGGAAGTAGTTAAGAAGTAGGACAAGAATAATGCTAGAGTGGTACCTAGACAGGTGCCAGACTTATCATGCTTTTAAAGCAAAAAGTTACAAAATAAAATAAGCACCAATTATAACTTGGTGTTAAGCATCAATTACGCACTACTTTATGATGAATAAAAGTTTCTAAAAAATTGGCACTAATATGGATGCTGGATTGGAAATATTTTAGAAGTGAGTTTGATATTAATTCTTAGAGCATTGACTAGTATGCCTACTAAAGGCTCCCCTCTAATGCATTTGTGATTACCATTAGTGTCAAGGCAATTAAAATTTGGAGAGTGTTTGCCTCTATTGGAAAACATTCGAAAGAAATTACATAGTTGGACTAATATGGAGCTCTTATTTGATGTTGAAATCCAATTTATCAAATTTATAGTCAACTCTATGCATTTTTATTGGAGTGCACATATGTTTCTATCCAAGGACTTAATCATGACCATATTAAGGGGATAATGAGCGAGGCAAAATCAATGCTAGTAGATATAATGCTAAGATCAAACAGTTGGAGGTAGATAAACCCTTTCATGGAGGGAATTAGTACCACTCCTATAATTGTAACCAATAAGGTTTTGATAACTAAGACACTTTAAAGAGTTTTAGTAGATAAAGAATAATTATGAATGAAGTGGATGCATAACTATATATTGAAGGGGAAAAGTATTTGGGCACTTAAAGACAAAGCTTCTCACTCTTGGTTCATCACTCAGTTACTTAAGCTAAAAAGCTCAATTGAACCTAGTATAAGTTGTAAGATCGAGGATGATACCTTAAGGCCTATTTGTTGCCAATTATATTTATAATTTTGTTTTCAAATTTAATAAAAAACATATTTGTTTGAGCTTTTCATCTTTTTTAATTTTTGGTTTCTTTTAGTTTTCAAAATTTATGAAAACTACAAAATGTGGTTTTTTGTTTTATTTTTTCATAATCTAATTTACTATTAACTAAATATATATTATTTAATTATTTAATATATTAATTATTAATAAGAATTATGAATAATTTAATTTATTTAATAATTTATTTAGTTTTTGTAAATAAATTAAATTTAGTAATTACTAATAAATATAATTAAATTTAAAATATCTTCAAAATATATAAATTTCAAATAAATTTTGATTTAATAATTAAATTATGTTTAAAATAAATATTAATTTATAAATTATATATTTTAATAAAATAAAACTATTTTTTGGTAATTTATTAATAAATATTCTATTATAAATTAAAATAAATTTAATTAATTAAAAATATTATCTTTTAGTTTTATCTAATATAACTAAGTTGGCATTAACAATCAAACATTTTTTTGTTTTTATTTAAAAAATACAAACTAAAAGAAAAATTAAAACTAAAAATCACAACAAAAAATAAAAGTATAATCAAACGACCCATTAGCTTTTCCATGGTATGAAAGTTGGATAGGAAATGAGGCCCTAATGAACAATGTGTAAGTTGTCCAAGTCATGAATCAATTTCCAGCTCAAGAAAGGTAAATAAGTGGATTGAAAAAGGTAAATAACATAATTATCCAAGAGAACTGAGTCAATTGATGCCTAATTACTCTCCTAATATTAATATTAAGCTAAGTGATTGTCACACTTAGAATAATCACTTAAATGATAAATTGAATAATCACTTAAATGATAAATTCACAAATAAAGCTTGTAGGGAGTGGATTAGACTAAGAGGTCAGATTGTGGGTTGACTCAAACTTTTATGGGATAAGAATCTTATATATGCCTAAAGATTCATTTCTTGTGTGGTTGACAGCTAACAACAGAAATAGCACAATAAAGAGATCTTACTTTCTCCAAATGCAAGATCGTACACTTGCATTCTATGTGGATTAGAAGCTGAAACTTTGCGGCACTTATTTTTTCATTAATGCAGCTACTCTAATGCCATAATTAAGCAAGATAAGAAACTTATGAATTGGAGACCTAGGAAGGTTCTCGGATATTATCCTATGGTTGTTAGACAACTACAAGATGATCTCTAGAGGTGATGATCTTGTTGCCTATCCAATTTCCTTTAGTTGCATATAAACTGTCTAGAAATAAAGGAATGTCAGGAGATTCAAACAATAAGAAAGACAAGTAGAAACAACATTGAATCAGACTTTTGCTTACATAAGAGATCAACTGACTATTTGTAAAGAATCTAAGGAGCTAAGTGGGCATATATTGCGTGTATAGAGAATAGAATAAAGACTTACCACGTTCACATACAATGATAGAGGCTGGAAGTAAGATATTGCATAGTTGTCTAGAGCGGGAAGAAGCATTCAACATTTAGAAAAACATCTCAACTTATTTCCATGCAGGTTCCTGTTTAAGGGAGATATTGGAGTAGGGATTTACAAGTCACATGGAACCACAAAAGGGAAGCCATGTTGGCTCCAACTCATGAGCAATTGGTTACATGCAATTTGGTTCTTAGTGTAACTTTACAAGGAGCTTCTGATACAGGCAGAAGTATTGCATGGTAGCCAAGAGTGGACGAAGTGTTCACAATTTAGAAAATCATACTTCATCTGGATTGCATACATGTTCCACATTATGGAAGATAATGGAGGAAGGATTTACGAATACTTGAAGCCACATAGGAGAAGCTAAGCTGGCTCCAAAATTTGAGTAATTGGTCACATGCATCTTGGTTCTTGCCATAATCTTGCAAGAGGCTTCTGTTTTGTATGAAATGCAAGATGTTGTTACGCTGAGGACAACGGTCATAGCTGATCTGATCCAATGTGAATCTTTGGTTTTGGCATGTAGTGCACGTGGCTTTGGATTGTCCTTCACACTTGTCGTTGCCAAATTGATACCGTGCTCTCTTCACTGGTATAATGTATTATTCAATGGTCAAATAACACCACTCAGGGATCCCCAAGGACACACAAGGAAACTATGACACAAACTAAGCCAAATTGGCACAACAACAACTCTTGGTTGTTACAAATCAACGACAAACCAAAGTCAAATTGGAAGTATGTATCACTCAGTAGGTAGTTCCAAATATTGAAGCTACAACCCTCAACGCCTATCCATCGGCTTACACGGGCACAAATGCTCTCGCCTTTTAGGAACCCTACCTCACTCACGTATTCTTACTCTTCATTCCCTATTAATTCAGTCAACCTAATAACAAGCAGCGGAGATTGTTGACTAACAGTCCTAGACTATCATAGACTTTCTGATACACAAGATCCTCAGATGAAGCGAGTGTGGAGCATACGCAACGCTTCACCTTACGCTTCAATGTATGCTTAGTATTGAAGTCTTTTGTAAACAATTTGCAATTCAATGAAGTTTGTTTTTGGTTCAGCCTGATCTTGTTGAGGTTGAACGTCACTATTTGGATCCATGATCTATGCGGCTCTGGCTATGGAATACCTGCAAAACAAATAACGGCGGGCCGGGAGTTGATTTCCGGGAGGCCCCTCCGATGCTCAAGTCAGTTTCTTTTTGTAGGTTTTTGGCTACTGAAGGTAGAGAAAAGTAGGGTT
>JAOSBL010000210.1:20617176-20627449 GCA_027568915.1 Erythroxylum roraimae
ATTCTCATTTCTCACTATATTCATTCTCATTCCAAACAGTGTAATTGAATTCATTTCTATTATTACTGAGTTTGTTCCAAACAGTGTAAATTGAATTCAATTCAATCTCATTAATGTAATTGAATCTAATTTGTTAATGAATTCAATTCAAAGGTTTCCAAACAGCCGATTCATCATTTTACTTTGTGCACGCACCAAATTGACTATGGCCGGATACCGCAATGGCTTCGGTTTTGTTTGTTGTTCACAAAGTCATGGAACAAAGCCCATTATAATATTGGGGAGAGGGTTGGCTTTTGAGCTACAAGCTCATCGTAATTTGGACTCACAAGATTGAGGAATCGGGAGCTAGCCATCCACATAAGAAATTTGGTGTTGGGACTTGGGAGCTAGCATAGGCACTTAATTTTTGGCATGTGGGTGACATGACTAAAAGAATTTTCATAATCGCTTTTTAAAATATATTTACAATAAATTATTAAATTTATACAATAACTTGTCAATAGCATAAATTATATAAATTAAGCGCATTGCTAGAGGACTACAATACAAATGATGGAATAGAAACCAACATAGAATGTAATAGTTACTAGTTTTTCTTGTTTTGTGTGATCAAAGGCATGTAAATATCTTTTTTATTAACTTTTAAAAAACATGAATTGTGTAAATTATTTAATAAATTAAATAACAAATTCAAACATTTCTACCGCTTATAAAACACACGTTCTAAACATACCTTTTGTTTGTTGTACACTTGTCATATCAAATCCTTTTTCCTTTATTTTGAACAGCGCACATAGTGTGTGCCCTCCCTTCAGATCCTTTGTACCCAAATACCGTGTGCTCTCAAACAATGAATGGCTTGGATTTAAGGGGAGCAGAGGCCACATGGTATTTGGGTACAGAGGAATACGTCCCGTGTGCCCTTTTGTTCTGATGCCGGCATTATTAGATGGACAAGCTTTTGACACAGAATTGGATAAAGGAGGGAGTCTGATTACTAAATCTTTTTAGCTATAGATGATGGATCTTTTACAAGGTAAGAGTTGGCTGTTTATTTTTTTTTATTTTTCTTAAACTTTTATTATATATACAATAGCAACATTGCAGGCCACCAGTTGGTAACTTTTGTACAAGTTTTATATCGTATGTAAGGTTAAATTAACAAAAACTTTGAGGGGAAACTAACTTCATATTCTAAATTTAAGGCAAAAGGTTCGTTTTTAATATCAAGATTGATATCTTTCGAAAAATTTTATCCTAACGTTTCAAAGAGCACAAATTAAATCATAACCTTTCAAAAATATTAAATTTTAATCCTAAATTAATTGAAAAATTGACAGTAATGTAAATTTTTTAAATTCTATTAAATTAAAAATTTTAGTCTCAAGGGAAAGATGATTGAGCAATGGAAATGGTCTGAAATATAAGGTCTTGAACTCGTGTTTGCTCCTCTTTCTGACCCTTAGAAAACAACCCTTCCACACCTCCAACGCCAACTCTAACATTAAACTCATTGTTAAGAGAGTAAGAACACCACCACCAATAACAAGAATCTAGTTGTCAAGAAACTGAGCTACAAAAAAGAGACATGGAGGGTTTTTAGCCCAAAAAAGATAGCGTTAGTAGTAGTGGAGAGAAACCAGGGAATGTAGCTATGGATGGTTTTTGTGAGCTTTTCAGATTTGTTGATGGGTTAGATTATGTGTTGATGGCAATTGGGTTGATTGGTGTATTTGTACACGGGTCTTCTCTACCTATCTTTCTTCGATTTTTTGCCAATCTTATTAACTCTTTCAGTTCTAATGCCAATAACATGGATAAAATGATGCAAGAAGTTTTAAAGGTGAAACTTAAATTTGATAACGATAACATTATTGACTAAAGATAACAGTGGCTTAAGCTTAGGACTCAATCACTTGATGGTCAATTATCCCAAATATACTGCTGTAATTATGGATAGATTTTTGCTGATTGTATACTGATCGTTAATACCTGTAAGTGTATGTAAATTGCATTACCTCAATAATACGAGAGGAGACTTTCCATTCTATCCAACCTTTACATGGTATCAGAGCCATTCTTCTCTAACGAGATTTTTTTTTTCGATCTATGGTTGACAAAAACCCACCGGCTTCTCCTTCAATATCTTCAGGAACAAGCCAAACAGTCAACATAACACCTGTTGCTCTTAGCACAGACAACATTCTCCAACCAAACCAACTAGTCTCCTTTAACCCAAGCTCTCAACTTCCATTAAAACTCACGGGAGCAACCAATTATTCCACTTGGCAAGCCCAAGTCAGCACCTTATTGCTTGGCTATGATCTCCTTTGCTACATTGAAGGTACCGAATCATGTCCCTCTCAATTCCTTGACACTGAACAAAATACCATCAATCCCGCTTACAAGCTTTGGATCAGACAAGACAACCTTGTTAGAAACGCCATAATGGCTTCAGTTGATCAAACCATTTCCCATCTAATTGATCATGTCCAAACTTCATATCCAGCCTGGGACACTCCCTGCATCACATATGCAAACAAATCCCAATCTAGAATCTACAGCCTTTAGGAAATTTTGTCCAACCTTCACCGTGAAAGTAAGCTAGTTGTAGAATATCTTCATGAGCTAAAGAGTATCGCTGATGACCTAGCTGCTAGTGGATCTCCAATCAACAATGAAGAGTTGGTTATCAAAGTCTTAACCGGCCTTGGTCCTGAATACAAAGAAATTTCAGTGGCAATTAGGGCCCATGATAATCCCATATCGTTTGCTGAACTTTATGGCAAATTACTAGCACATGAGATCTTTCTAAAGCATGTTGAGACAAAGAGAGAGACACTTACAATCACAGCTTAATTCAACCAGAGAGGCAACTTTGATAACAACAATCGAAATTGTGGCAATTATAATCGCTTCATTCAAGCACCAAATCCTGGCTATTCAAATAGGAAATTCAATGGCAACAACAATGGCAACAAAGGCAATTCAAACTCTCGGTAAAATGGACAAGCTAAGATCCAATGTCAACTATGTGACAAAATTGGTCATGTTGCCAAAGTATGTCGATCCAGGGGGCATAATCACCTTGAAGCTAGGGCCAATTTTGCTGCTAAAAATAACAACACATCAAGTCCTTGGGTGGTTGACTCCGATGTTATGCATCACTTGATGGACAACCCAAATAATTTGACTTCTGCATCAAAATTCACAGGCAACGATGATATTATCATCGGTGACGGTAATGGTATCCCTATCACACACATAGGAAACAGGCCTCTAAATTCTCCATTCATTCTTAATCAAGTCCTTTGTTCTCCTATGATTCGTCGTCATTTAATTTCAGTTAGTAAATTTTGTCATGAAAATCAAACTTCCATTGAATTTTTTCCTTACTTTTTTATGTGAAGGATTTATGCACATGGGCAGTACTTCTTCGGGGTAAGAGCAAGGGTGATCTTTATGAGTGGCCGATTCCAAGTGACAATGTAGCGTGCTTTACATCAACTCCCACTGCTAACTTTGCCTTAGTCAAACTTCCATCCTATCATCTTTGGCACTCTCTTTTAGGTCATCCCCAACCTCACGTCACAAAAAGATTTATCTCTAGTTTTAATTTGCCAGTGTCCTCTCATAGTTCCTTTCCTTTTTGTAATTCATGTCTATGTAATAAGAGTCACTGACTTCCCTTTGGTGACAACTCTATTCACAGTTCTTGACCTCTTGAGTTAATCTATTTTGATGTTTGGGGTCCTGCACCTATTACTTCTTTTGATCAATTTCGTTTCTATGTGATTTTTGTTGACCACTACACTAAATACACTTGGCTATATCCCATGAAAACAAAATCTGAGGTCAAACAAATTTTCATCAATTTTCGAACCATAGTAGAGAAGCATTTTAATTCAAAAATCTTAACAATGTACACTGATGGTGGACCTGAGTATCTAGGATTACGGTCCACCCTTCTTGAATAGGTCATTCAACACCTAATGAGTCCACCTTATACTCCTCAAATTGTGGGATCTGCTGAGAAAAAACATCGACATATGTTAGAAATTGCACTCACTCATCTTCATCATGCACTAGTTCCTCTCCAATTTTGGTCTGCTGCTTGTCAAACAGCTGTGTATCTTATAAATCGACTACCTAGTCCATCCATCAATAGTGATTCTCCATTTTTCCGTATCTTTAAAAAGCAACCTAACCCTCACAAATTACGAGTATTCGGATGTTTGTGCTATCCATGGCTTAAGCCATATATTGACAACAAATTGCAAGCAAAATCATGCCCTTATGTTTTCCTAGGATACTCATCATCCACCAACAGTTTCGCATGCTATGATTTCTCTACAAATAAATTTTTTATTTCTAGACACGTGGTCTTTGTAGAAGATTACTTTCCATTTACTTCTAATTCCACCAACTTAGCTAGAATCACGCCACACAATCTGCCAAATTGGGTCAATCCAATTAACTCAATTCCTTCCATTACTCCATCACCACATGTCCATTTTAATGATGATCCCATTCCTACTCCAAAATTTCAGCATGATACTAACTTCAATTCGGGATCTCCCACTCATAAGAGAAAATCATTGCTGAACTCTGAAGAAATTGCTCTCGTGGGCCAATCCTTATAGGTATGTTCTTCATCTCTACCTTCCATAGATGACTCCAACTCTTCTCCATATAAAACACTGTCAATTAGATCAACCAACACACAACCACCCTCACCCGAACGCTTGCAACAATCAGTAGAATCTTATCCTAGTAATATCACCTTAGTAGTGCAGCCTTCCAAGATTACCACCCGGTCATAGAACAACATTTTTAAACCAAAAAATATCTTTAATTATTTAGCTACTGTACTGTCACAAAATCTTCCCTTAGCACCCACCACTTATCGTCAAGCAGCCAAATTTCCAAAGTGGCGCCAAGCTATGATGGAGGAATATGATGCATTAGTCTGAAATAAAACTTGGATTTGGTTCCACCATCTTCAAACCAGAATATCATTGATTGCAAACGGATTTTTAGATCTAAATATACAACTGCTAGTTTTCTTGACAGGCTAAAGGCTAAGCTTGTGGCAAAAGGTTTCCTCCAACGTTCGGGTATATACTTTCACTCAACCTTTAGCCCGGTCGTAAAGAACACAACAATTAGATTGGTTTTGTCCCTTGCAGTGACCAACAAATGGCCCATGCATCAATTGGACATTAGTAATTCCTCCTACAAGGAACCTTGGAAGAAACTATTTATATGAAACAACCATCGGGATTTGTTGATAAAGAACATCCAGACTATGTGTGTCGACTTCGAAAGTCTATCTACAGTCTCTGCTAAGCACCACGAGCTTGGTCCAATGAGCTTCGAAATTTCCTTATTACTTGTGGTTTTCAATGAACACAATCAGACACATCATTATTTCTATTCGTCTCAGCTGACGTGGTGATGTTTCTACTAGTCTATGTTGATGACATTATAGTGACAGGCTCTTCTTTGACTCACATCAAGTCGTTCATTCAAGTTTTGTCCAGGCGATTATCACTCAAAGACATGGGTTCACTTCATTACTTCTTACGTGTTGAGGTAATTACCTGTGCTGATGGTTTGATTCTCTCACAACAAAAATATATTTCAGATGTGCTGGACAGATTCTCTATTCTAGAAGCAAATAGAATTGCCACTCCACTATCTTCAAGTGAATCTCTCACTCTCAACGATGGTGCACCTCCTGCTGACAAACAACTCTTCCAACAAATTGTAGGGGCTTTGTAGTACTTAAATCTCACCAGACCAGACTTATCCTTTGCTACCAATAAACTAGCTCAGTTCATGCACTGCCCCTCTCTCAAGCACATGCAATCTGCAAAGCGGGTCCTCAGGTATCTCAAAGGCTTAATACATTACGGTCTCACCATTAAACTAGCGTCGCAACATGCTCTTCAAGTCTACAATGATGCTGACTGGGCTGGCGACTTAGACGATAAAACATTAACATCCACCTATTTAGTTTTTCATGGTGGCAATCCAGTAAATTAGTCATCCAAAAAATAGAGGACGGTCGCTCACTCTTCAACAGAGGCTGAATATCGTGCCTTAGCTGTTGGTGTAGCTGAGGTAAATTGGATAGTCAATTTGCTAGGTGAGCTACGGTTCCCACTATCTAAATCCCCTACTGTGTTTTGTGATAATGTCGGAGCCACATACTTGAGCAAGAATCCTTTCTTCCACTCTAGAATGAAGCATGTTGCCATTGATTTTCACTTTGTAAGAGACCAAGTTGAAAAGAAAAAATTGTAGGTCTGCCATGTGCACTCAGGTGTCCAGCTTGCTGATGGGCTCACCAAACCACTGACCAAACGTCAGTTCATTGCTAGTGTTAACAAGATCGGTGTCCAGCCTCTACCACCAATCTTGAGGGGGCATGATAACGATAACATTATTGATAAGAGGTAACAATGGCTTAATCTTATAACTCAATCACTTGATGGTCAATTATCCCAAATATAATGCTGTAATTATGGGTAGATTTTTGTTGATTGTATACTGATTGTTAATACCTATAAGTGTATATAAATTGCATTACTTCAATAATGCGAGAGGAGACTTTCCATTATATCCAACCTTTAAAAAATTCACAAAGATTCAATCTTTATATGATCAATTCACCAAAACATTTTTGCATCTCAACCACCACATTCTCCACCTCAATATCATCCCCAATCTCATTATACCCATTACTCAAGCTCCTATCCTACTCAACATGAGCATCTTCATTTTGATCCACATCATTTAATTTCTCCGTACAATCATAGTTATCTAAAAGATCTGTTTAAAGCAACATTCCAAAGCCCTACCTATAAGTATTGACCGCTTAATTGACTTAACCAACACTTGAGGTTCAAACGGAGGACACATGATCCCAACAGATGGATGAGATTTATCAAACCCATTTCGATTTTGTTTGTTTCTTGGTGTGTTTTATAAAGCCATTGACAGAGATGGTAGAGGAGATGAGATAGTAAGCATTATGGGAGGCGAGGAACGAAACTATGATGCTCCTATAATTCTTAAACTACAATTAACTAAATAGTTTTCAAAGCATATCATTAATCATCAAATTCTTCATTAGTTCCAAAAGAGAGGATTGTTTGTCAACTACAAAATATTATATACAACACAACTACTCTATTTGTCACGTTCAAAAGTATACATATACATTCCAACAACTATACAAAAGTAATCTACTAGCCCCACCTAATCTTCACTTTGTCAATTACGTACATTGGGGTTATCAGCAATCACTGGAGCTCTTAAAAGAAATGACTACAAGGGATGAGTTGCCTACTTAGTAAGGATAATAGACTATACCCTTAAAATTAAGTAATTAACTTCATAAATAATTATAAGACTTAGTCAACTGATTAAATAATACATTTAATACGTATATACACAATAGTACTCAGTCTAATCCCAACAGTTAACAAACATCTTAAAAATTTTGCCAAATTATGATTAACACAAATATTAATTATATTTGTTATTTTTGGCTTATTCCAATATTTAACTGAATTGCCTGAGCTCGACTTAACCTAGTAGGCATACATCCAATTATCTACCGGCTCATCTCATCATAAGCTCTCATAAGTGAAAATGTAATTAAATGTACAAATATCAGCACATCATATCTTAATATCTCAATCTCTATTGGTACTTCGGTACTCCTCCAATACCTAGCCATCAACACAGAATATCTCCGAGACTCAGGATATCTCGGTATCACTTCGATACCTAGTCATCAACACAGGAGATCCCTGAGACTCAGGATGCCCCAGTATCTGCTCCACAGACAGATACCTAACTACCACTCACTCATCTCTAAACAACATATCAATCTAAGACCATCGAATGTAGCCTATCCTAGGCAAGCTGCCGATTCTCAATTTTCACCATTTATTCTCAACCTATTATCAATCCATCTCTATTTAAAAACACAATTTTGCCAAATTAACAATCAATACATTTCAATATACATTAAAAAAAACATGAAACACCTTGGAATTCATGTATGAAACCATTAATAATTAATTTAATTAGTGACTGATTCAAAATATAATTTATTGATAACAAAACAATACTTTATTAAGAGCAAAGTCCAAGGTTATCCTTACCTTAGTTTCGGATTCAACTAATTAACATTACAAATTACTCCTTAATTAAGCCTTCGAACCTAAAATTTACAAAATTCTATTAGACTAATTTACAAAAAATTTCTAACCCAATTACACTAAATAATCCAACATTATTATCTCTTCCAATTTATTCTTAATTATAAAAATAATATCCTTACTAACCTAACCCCCATAGTTACTAAAATACCCTTAACTAATAAAAAGTCTCATTTTACCCTCATCCATTTCAATTAATACCAAAAATGCCCTTCTTGCAACTAAATTCTAGATTTACCCTCCAACATTATTTTCTCTTCCAATTTATTCTTAATTATAAAAAATAATATCCTTACTAACCTAACCCCCCATAATTACTAAAATACCCTTAATTAGTAAAAAGTCCCATTTTACCCTCATCCGTTTCAATTAATACCAAGCAACAAAATTCCAGATTTACCCTTCACTTTTCAAGTTTCCCTATTCTGCCCCTACATACAACTTAAATTTTCAAAACAATGTCATCATCTTCACCCTCTCCACTTCTCCCATCTCCTCTTCTTTTATCATTTTCCAGCCTCATTTTCTTCATTTTTATCTCTTAATGCAACTTCACCTATTGTCCCAATCAACCACAACATACAAACCAACTACAATCTAGTGTAGGATGATCAAATTTTTTAAAAAAATGACATAATATGGATGCTAGAATTTACCTAAGTGTGAGGCACTTTGAGGTTGTCAACCTCCACAACTCCCTCAAATTTTTCTGCAAAACAAACAAAATGAGGAAAATTATGAGTAAAGAGTTACATGCAGATGAAAGAGTGTGTTTTTAGACACACTTACTAGCTGAGAAGTAGAGAGAAAAGTGAAGAAGATGGTTTCATATAAGCTAATCCAATTTCCAGATTCTAGTTATTTATAAAAGTTTAAAAGCTTTTATGGGCTGGGCTGCTTTTATTATATAAATGGGCTTTACAAAAAATGCAGGACGATCGAAGTCCAAAAGATGGAACGGGAGGAGGGAGGAAAGGGAAAGAATACGAGAACAAGCATTGGAGATAAATTCCCACCATGACTATAGGATTTAAGTAGTGCTTAGTTCACACAATAAAAATGAATATAGCGAGGAATAAGAATGAATATAATCATTATAACTATAATAGTTGATTAGGACGAATGAATGATTACTATTACCATTGGCAATAGTAGGTTTGTTGAAAATCTTGAGAAATAAAAATTTATTTAATTTTTTACATCAAATTTTAATATATTATAATTAATTTTATTCAATTTTAATATATTCTAATTAATTTTATTGTTTTGCTAAAAAAGGAAAAAATAAAAATATGTTAAATTTTTGTTTTACGTCAAATTTTAATATATTCTAATTAATTATATTTAATTTTAATATATTCTAATTAGTGATATTTAATTAATTATATTGCTTTTCTAAAAACGGAATAAAAATAAAAAAAATTTAAAATTTTTTAATATCAATTTTAATATATTTTAGTTAATTATATTTAATTTTAATATATTTTAATTAATTATATTATTTTGCTAGAAAAAGTAAAAAATAAAAAAGGCAAAAATAATTGTCATAGGCATGTCTCCTTTCACAGGCGTGACAGAATCTGCCATGCCCGTGACACTTATTTATTATCCAAGAATGATTTTCATTCCTCTCATAGTCGGAAGGTATCGAGTAATCCTCAAAATCTATATATCAACATACTGTTCACATAATAATGTTATATAATCAACCGACTGTATTTCATTCCTTATCATTGATACCTTCTCAAACTCATTAACCAAGCACTACCTTAAAAGTTGTTAAAAGTGGTGAGTTGAGTAGGTGGATAATAAGAGAAGAAGAGTTGTTTAAGATGGTGATAGTGGAGAGGCATATGAAAGACGGAGATGTTAAAAAAAAAAAAGAAACTTTTAGGGTGCGTTTACTTTCAGAAAACAGTTTTTTGTTTTCTATCTTGATTTTTTGCATATATTTTCAATTTTTATTTTCAGTAGAAAATTGTCGAAAACATGTTTATTAATTAATATTAAAAAAATTATTTTCTAAAATTGAA
>JAOSBL010000210.1:20636091-20646103 GCA_027568915.1 Erythroxylum roraimae
CTTTTAAGAAAATAAAAAACAAAAAAAAAAAAAAAAAAAAAAAAAAGATGTAAAAGGGAAAGGAATGCAGAAATCATGAGAGTATGTTTTTGATAAAAGCCAAGTGATTATAATTAGTTCAAGAGCTTATTACTTATTAGGGCCTCTACTTGTGCAGGGTCTTAAGAAACGGACAACTAGAGGTTTGTGCTAATGATGTTGTCTTGTGTTGGTGAATGATAGAAATGATTCAACAAGAACGGTGTTTCCATTACTACAAAAAGAGTAAACATTAATTAACTAATAAACTACTGACATTTAACAGAACCCAATTCAGAGAAAAGAAAAGGGATAGAAACAAAAACAACTTTTTGGAAACTAGTCATGTTATAAACTGATGACATTAGAGAGGAGACATGAAGCAGTAAGAGGCATTAGGGTATGGGGTGTGTGTTTTATATTTGGTTCAGAAAGCAGAATTGGCAAATGGTGGAAAAGGAGGATGACGTTATCACTATTTGAGCACGCGCTTCTCGAAAGAGAAAAGCTTAGGGTGTGCAAAAAGAGAGACACTCTTCCATTGGATCAAGCCTGCAAAGAGACCAAGTTGATACTAAAAAGAAAAAAGAAAAGCACTCTTGATGGAGGCACTTGCTGAGTCTCTGTCTTTGTTGCTGAAACCGGCTCTGCCACGTTGTCTCTTTGTCGAGAATTTCCATGGCACAAACTATCTCTTTTTTTTCCTTCCCGTTCCTCAATAGCTAGGCTCTCCGATAAAATGCAGACTCAAAGACGAATGTAGGAAATAAGTACATAAAACCTATCATGGTAAGGATTTTCTGTCAAGGATTTAGTGTTTCAGTGAAACTGTCAAGATTGATTTCTTCAGATTATCTTGTCAAAGTTTTAGTGACTTGGTGCTTCTCACAGAGACTAAGAGTGAGAGATAGAGAGAGATCAAGCAACCCTTTTGGACGTACAGTGTGGCAAAGGGAGGAAGAGGAAGGACCAGCGATAGATTTCAGGAGACCTAATGAGTTTTGAGACTTTACCTATACATATACGATAACAAAGAAATCAACTTTCCAACAGCCTTTTACCAAACTCTGTATAATTATTTTCCATGTTCATTAAACTGACCCGTCTGTTCAAGGAAAGACCAAAGTTAAGTGAAGTTGGGACGAAGAGGGATTGCGACAACAAATCAAGCTCCATGGCAAAGGATGTGCTACCTTAGATACAGACAAGGACTAGCAAGCTGTGGAAAAACTGATGTAAGAAGAGTTAAGTTTCGAACCCCATTTGTCAAAAGGATCAAATAATTCTGGTTTCCACCACATAGAACTTGAAAGCTTTAATTTGCACTAGTAAGACCAATAAACAAAAAATAAGACGGTCTACATATTCAAGTACTACAAAGGGCTTACCTTATCTGAGAGAGTTAACTTAAGTAGTAGTAGTAATGGTGTTTAGTGTTAATGGTATAACTGGTCGAAGACAGAAGGAATGAAGAAGAAGAAGACAAAAGGAATGAAGAAGAAGAAGGTGAAATGAGAAGGGGGATTGGCTTTAGAAGAAGAAAAAGAAATGTGAGTGGGGGAAGAAATATAGGAGAGGCGAAGGGTGGACCGCTGAATTCCGCGTGGGGGTTTCTCTTTCATTCTCTTACGTCACTTACCCTACTTTCTGCACTAAGTCACCAACCTCCTCTTTCGAAACCAGATCTTTTATCTAGTTTTATTCTGTCTTATAAAATTTCAGCCATTTATTTTGTGGGACTTATACAGATCCTATGCGAACCCTACATAAATAAATGGCTGAAATTTATTAGACACAATAAGACACCATAATATTGAACAGAGGATCTGGACCCTCCTCTTTCTACTTCTGCCAGTAAATGTAAGCCATTTTATCCTCTCTCTGCTCTTCATTATCTTCCGCCCATCTAACATTGGAGGAAACAAGTTATTTTGATCATAGAAATAACCCTAAGAAAGATATAAAAATATATAAGAGACCAACTTTATAATAGGCTGATTCTTTTGGTGTATATGAATTTAGGGTTTTTAAAAATTGAAAAAATTATATTAGAAAAAGAAATTCCTCAAAGGCCTACATCTTACAGTCAGTACTGAAAGATCCATAAGAGCTGGAGTTACAGAACTAGAATCCATAAGCCAAAAATGTGTAGAGATTTCTTTTTTTTTTGAAACAAAGTTTTTTTTAATTATGTTATTAAGCGATTTCGTTTATTAATCTTTATCATTTATGTTCATTTTAACTGACATATATTAATAGTTAAAGTTTATAAAATATATAACAACTCATAAAAATAACAGAGATACTAACATGTAGTTAAAATTAAAAAAATATATATAAATGTAAACATTTAATTGACATTTTTAAAGTAGATGCTATAATTATAAGATTGAGTTAACTTTGAAAACATTTTTTAATTAACCCCTAGGCTTTATTACCGTGATATACAACTACAAGTTAACTATATAGTTTATTATTTAAAAAGTGAAAATAGAAAGAAAAACAAAAGAAAGGGTTTCCATTTCATCAACTTCAGATTCTAACGAGGGAGTGGCCAATTTCTATTCGTCTCACATTTCGCTTTCAAACTTTCTGACACACAATGCCACGCTGGCAACACATTACATAACAACGCCGAGCCTTTCTGCTACTTTCCATGTCGCATGGCTCATTACCGGCTCCACTTGTTGAAAATTCACAAAGTCACCCTCACATCGACAATCCTACTCGCACCAATTTTAAATGGTAAAAATCTATTTTTACTAATAAAAATAGGATGCAGAATACATAAAGTAAAGGGTGAAAGTGAAATTTCATCATTAATTTAGATGAAGTTTTGTAAAGTCAAAAATTAAAACAATGCCAGTCAACTTAATTCATATTCCTGGGTACTTTAGTCATTTCAGCTGTTGATTGCGGCTAGCAAATGATTTCTCGACAAGTGTTTACCAGAAGGCAGATGGAAAGAGTTTGTTAGGGATGACAGGTTAAAACCACGTGTCAAGCGATCATTGGCAAATTGTTGTTCTATCACTTGACGTAGAAGATAAACAAAGCAAAAGACAAGTGTTCATCCTAAGGCCAGCCCTCTGAATATAGGGACCCCACCACCACTCTCGCCTTCAATCCTCTTAATTTTGGAAATTAACTATTGATCATGAATTATCCAAATTTGGTGGTATTTAAGTGCACAAGTTCAAGGTTATAAATTCATTTCAACCATACAAATATGTAAACGTAACACAACATTTTCCTATACAGTGCAAGGATTAATTTATTTATAGTGCATCGCTCTACTAATGAATAACGTGTGAACCTTAGTTTTCAACTAAAAAGTATGCAACTATGAATTAATGTAATAATTACAAATAATAAATATTTTATTATAAATAATACTAATATGATTATCATAGTAATAAATTTAATCATAATATAACCGCAATTTCACTATTATCACTATAATTATAATGTACAATTTAAAATAAAAATAAAAAATACTATAAATTGATAATATGTAACATCATTTATTTTCAATGTTTCTAGTGAATTTCAACTTCAACACCAATCTCTTGACTTACTTTCATTACTAGACTCATTTTAATTATTTTAACTAAAAATTTATAATTTAAATTGAGTATATATTATTTTGAGCTTGTTTTGTTTAATTAATTCTAGAGTTCAATTGAAGCTGAACATTGACAACGTACCGTTCTTGGCTTGACATAAATCACTATCGAAAGAGCCCAAATTAAGGAAGACAAGTGGAGAATCAACCGACTGGATTTATTTGATGTTAATAATATTGATGGCTTTCAAAGCTTGTGGTCGGTTTGAGATATCCTTAAGAAATTGGACAGTCAAGTTATGGAATCCCACTTAGATGGTAGTGAATGTTTAGCTCAGTCTCCTACAACTTATGTTTCGAGGAGTAGTTAACTTTTGTAGTCTTGTAAGTAAATGACAACGGTGGAGTATCTTTGAATATGGATAACGACTAATAAACTAAGGACCTCCATAGTCCATACCTTATGTCGGTCGGAATAATCATTATCAGAGTACAAATGAAGTCCGGAAATACTTATGAACTACGTACTTTTCATAATGGCTACACAGTATGATGCTACAAATCCATCCAAAAGGGTTTGAGATAATCCCATAAGAATTTCAGAACCGCAACTTGTAGGATTTAATTTTGCAATTACAGTGGATTTATTGATATAGCATGGAAAAGACTTGAAATTAGATGTCACGAGGTAAGCAGAGAAGTCGGAATTATTTCAGGTGGGTCTGATGTTCTTCTTCTATGTATGTATTTTGTTAGATGTAGTATTTTCCTTTTCTTAATCTCTTTTTATAAGCAGTTTATATTACATATATCACTGAGTGTATTTATCTCCCCTTATTATTAATTCTATTAACAGCTTTTCAGTTATTATTTTTTGTTTGCTGATTGTTCTACAGGTTGTTATATTACAGTTTAGGCGTCAGTCTATTGCCCTACCTAGTTATTGAGTTGTTTATGAGTTTCTAAACTGAGATTATTTGATGTATTCAAACTTATTCTAATAAAAAAGGGGTGAAATAACAATCAAATTAAGTGCCGTGGATTGAGTCTTGTGCGATCGAAATTCATCACATATACCTACCTAGCTCCTTCCCTCAAGAACTGAAAATCTGATAGTTTTTGATAATAAGTTCATCTGAAGCAGCCACCTACGAAAAGAAAGAACGAGAAGTTAATTACTTCTCCAATTTCACATGTCAGCAGACCCTATACTGTGGTGGTCACTGAACATCAATGATCACTGCTTAATAAATCAGCAACAGCAACTTGGAGGCAAGAAAAGGTTAAAGAACGAAGGATACAAAACGAGAAGAAAAGGCCAGAAAATTATCAATCTATGACTACTAGACACAATTTCATTGGACTGAGAATGAGATAATAAGATTCTCCAACCGAATGTATATATTATTGATATTCTTTCATAGTTTTAAGTAAACAATAGTTCATGCATAAGTCTGTGGCTAAAGAATAATTAAGAAAGCTTTATCGACTTTGCATAAAAATTATACCAGATATTGGAATCAAGCTATGGTATACGAGTCTGTTAATGCCAAATTTGGCTGGGAACTATTTGGTCCTTCAATTAATTTTTTTTTTGAACGTTATGGAGTGCTCTTGCCTGTTATCTTTTGCAAAATATAGTTAGTTTTTAGTTATGTACGTATAAGAATAGAGACTAAGGATCTTGGTAAGTGAAAACTAAACAAAGGATGAAGTAAGCAAACAATTTCTAATCAAAATTCAGAATTGCAAAATGCATTTGAAAGGAATTACAACATATTCACCTAATCTAATTATTATAGTCTTCCGCACCAACCCTAGAAGATATTGTTAGCGTGCAGGTTTTGACAGATTCAACGCTTCCTTAGAAAAAGTTCTGACTTCTGTTTTGGCAGCAATGAATACTACGTTTTGATTCACATTACAAGTAAGAAGGAGGGAGGACAATAGTGGAAATATGAAGATGTAAAGGAGCTGATGAAGCTGGGTGGTGAATGGCTAGAGATGGATGTGGACACATAGTACACGTAGGACGGTGGTGGTCGGCCTGGGCCACCAATCATGCGGCGGACCGAATCATTGAAGTTGAACTCATCAGGCCCCTCCAGTCGGTGGTCCCCCACCACCACCTCTCTCAAAGCTGGGGCGGTGAGGGCTAAACGTCAAGCTTCCTCACTGTGCATGTTAAAATATTACGGAGGAATTGCACCCTAAAAAAAAGTAAGAATAATTACTGAGGAAGAAAAATTGAATAGATGTCAAAATATAAGAGAGGCAATATAAAATGTGGAGACAGATAGCTAGAGCGTTAGCGTAACTAGCAAAAGGAGATCCTTGGGGGGTCCTAGCAGGATCTTAAACTCCTTTAGACATCGACCCTCCTCCAAACTCTACCTCCCTTTCTCCCTTTTCTCAATCCTTTTGAACCACACCTTACACCTTGGAATTTATGTTAAGAGGAATTCCAATATTTACTGTTGATGGCAGTTGGTCAAAAGAAATAAACTTGCAAGTATGTATGTATATATCAGGAATTTGAATATGAATTACTTGTGATTAATTCGAGCTTAAGTGCTAGTATAAAAGACTGTAGCTAACCCTAATAACAATATCAATAGTCACCAAAACTATAAAATTGTAACCCTAGCAAGTCACAACGTACATATGCGTGTGAGGGAGTATATATGTGCATTCCACATTAATCCAAACTTACTGATCTTATTTGCTAATGAATAACATGTACTTGTGTCCTTTTATTTTGAACCCCCAAAATTATGTCTCTTCAATCAAAAGTTCTACCAATTCTCTTCGATTTCACTCCTTTCCCTGTCCACTTCTGCTGCAGTTGGAACCCTGTCTCTATTTCTCTCTTTATATTAAGGTGTGAAACACAAGCTTCTTTCAAAGGGACATCGGCTATCATTGCACCCTCCTAGGTACTAACTCTAACCGAAAAAAAGTTTAAAAATAATACTTTCCAAACCTTCTAATGTATTTCACTAAGAAGACTATGATTGAAAACAACAAAATTAGGACCGATTGGAAAGTCTTTCTTTTTGTAATCTTACTCGATTGACGGAATCAATTAAAAATTGTTTTTACTAGTAATGTGTCATTTTCCATCGATGATTACATGTTCTCGAAGAGTGTATATCTCCCTTTAGCTAATCTATATGTATGATTTTATATATTTGAAAGAAACAAATTATATATGATTAAAAACATGCTCAATCAATTCCTCAAATAGGTACCAACCGCTTCAACTGGTAACTAGAGATATTCATTTATGAATAATTGTTAGAAAATATCTAGTTGGAAAAGAAGGTGTCTTTTAAGCAGAACTACATGATGCTATTGAAGCTATAGCACCAAAGAACACGTTAAGATTGAAGCTGTTGGGAAATTGGAACGAGATCAAGTCTCGACTGTAACGGAATAATTACAAAAAATTTTCTCAAATTAGTTTCCCGAAAATCAAGATCAACTTAATTCTATAAAACTATTAATACATAAATACTAATAAACAATAAATTTAATATCTACCTTGTTCTGGAGCTTGAACTTGTTCTTGTTGTATCCCTCGAACTATTTCTGAAATTGATCCATTTCAACTACTGTAGTCGCACAAATATCTGACCTCTAATGGTATCCACATAATAGGTTGGAAAAAAACTCTATAACTCCTTCAGAGAGGGTTGAGTAAGAAGTGCTAGCTTCATTAAAACTTAAGTCTATTTATAATAGGTTTTGGATATTTTAGTAATTTAATTGAAATTAAATTCTAATTTCAATTAAACTTTAATTAAAATTACAAATAATTCTAGTTAAATACCAATTATACCCAAATAAGATCTAATATCTCATATTGATCCTTATTTATTAAAAATCATAAAGTTTCACAAACTGTACATTCAAATCTAACTTAATTAAAATATCTTTACTTTCTTCAACTCATTCTTTATGTCAGACCCATTAGGTTCCTAAATATGTTGGTAATAATTATAAATTATAATTATAATTAATAATTAGAATTAGATAAATTAAAACTCTTTTTAATTTATCTTTAATTTTCAATTAAACAACTTATAATCATAGATCAAGATTGACATCTAGCAACGCATTATGACCATCCAAATATTTAGAAATGTTAAATAGTTTTGACTAACCTTTTCATGCATGATTTTTTTTTGTATAATTCAATCATTTCATCATACAATGTTCTAATTAGACATAGAGTATAAAATTAATGTCTACTCTTTTTGAGTGCAATCATATTAGTTCTTTGCCATTAGCTATCGATCCAATTAATAACATTTGAAAACTATTTACAAAATGTCACTTTAACTTGGCCAAGGATTTCTTGAATCAATACTAATCGAGAACAACAGAACATTCCCCTAATTACTTTAGGGTGATGAATCATATCTTAATCACACAACTACCTCCACATAGCTCACGCTACATCCAATGACTACCGATTGAACGATCCACGATTAAGTAAGTCATAAATAGTATCAAAATATAGCAATCTCCATACAAGATAACTTTGGATACCTTAAGTCAAAGGATCACTTATACAATCATCATAGTGAGAATTCCATAGATATACAAGTAATGTTCTAAATGGATTTCTCAAATCAGGTCTGTTCAGTGAACTGTTCTCTAACAAGCACCTACATGTTTGTTTAAGTATCTCCAGACTTTAGTCTATGAGATTGACCACTTCCTTCTTAAAGAAAAACAACATAAATGCTAGTCTTTTTTTACTTTCTATTAATAACCAAACTTAATATAACAATGACTAAAAACATTTAGGGATAATACATAAATGCAATATAAATCTCATAATTATAATCTCATTATAATTTAATTTGCAATGTATAATTATCCCATGGACTTTATCATATACATATAAACATGTACAAGATAAAGAATGTATTGAAATGATATTGTCACTAAACTACAACCAAATCGATTAGTTGTAGGGCATAAACTAACAATCTTCTACTTGTACTAAGTCAATCGTTTAAGTATCCTATATCATATCACCATATGACGATTATACTGCTACTAGGTTAGTGGTTTAACAAGAGAATTTTACAAGATTCCTTATAGTGAACACTTGCTTAAATCTTACAACTTCTATCTTAATTATCATCATAATTAAGAAAATTGCCTAATACATCCTTGGATCTTTGATTATACTTTTGCTCCTTTTGCATACCCAATGGCTCTAATGTTTCACATTACATTATCATCTTGAACAATGAAAGGAATTATATTAAGTTCACTAAAGAACTTATTGATCCAATTAATCATTTAAAGTAATTGAAAAATATATTATGGCTTACTTAGCAATGATTGCTACAATGGAACCTTTCCAATCTTAACCCCGTGTATGGTTGCTGTCCCCGGGGATGGGGACGGATGACAAAACAAAATAATCCTGTACTCCGTAACTGTTTGGTTGATGTCTCCTTGTTTCTGTCCTCTGTCTCCGGAGGACAGAAACAAAGATTTTTGTCTCTTCGAAAACCGAAGGACAAAAAGCTTTGTTCCTGTCTCCGGAACAAAGAAACTCACTTGCCTCCGAAAATACCCCTCTCCTCTGTTTACATCGTCATTGTCTGTAAACCTCCATGTATTTCGCCTCACATGTTAACTGCTAAAACCGTCTCTTTGTCTTAGGCCTCTCCTTATTTTTTTCTTATGACTTCTTCTTCCTTCCAAAATCTCTCTCTTACTTCTTAGCTGTTTTAAAGTCCGGACAAAACCATGAAACCCTTCGAGATCCAACCATCAATTATATAGGGCGAGTCAGCATTCGCCGTAACCAAGTCGTGTCCAGAGAATGGAAAAGTTGGGGCAAAGTTTGATAGAATTCGCCGATGGGTTTCAGTTTCTGGAAGAGGCAGAGAAGGTGAAGAATGCGGCGGTGCAGGTGACGGAGCTGGCGGATATTTGTCAGAGAATGGAAGAGGGATTGGTCCCTTTGCAGCAGCAGATTAGAGAGGTTTTTCATAGGATTGTGAGGAGCAGGGCAGAGGTGCTTGAAATGTTGGACCATGCTGGGAAAGTTTCTCAGCCAATGGCATGAGATTTGTCTGAAATTGAAGTTCAGACGTTTGTCGGAAATTTTTGTGCATAATAGAGTCACCCTTGAAATATTTAGGGGTGGATTCGTGATTTTGGTTTAAAATTGTAAATCATTTTATGAAAAAACGCAAATTCAATTATTCTTTTTAGAAAATAATTGAATTATTTTCTAGTAAAGGAATTATTGATTATGGTTGTTATTAATATTATTATTATTGTTATCATACTTTTTTTTATTATTATTATAAATTTCTTATTGTTGTTGTTGTTGTTGTTGTTGTTGTTGTTGTTGTTGTTGTTATTATTATTATTATTATTATTATTATTATTATT
>JAOSBL010000210.1:20650032-20664011 GCA_027568915.1 Erythroxylum roraimae
AACCTACCCATAACCCATCTAGGTTAGAAAAACCAAGACCTAGTTTAGAAATCCATAAAATCTACCTGGGTTTTCTCCTAATCCATCTTCTTTCCACAAGAACCTCCTTGCTCTCTAACTCCTTCATCCTCAACACAACCCATTTTTTTATAAAACAAGAAGAAAAGATGGTTAATTTACCTCAACAACTTGATTTCTCCTCTTCTTCACCGAAACCTCTCTTCTTCTCCTTGGTTCTCACGATACTTCTCTCTTCTTCCAATACAAAACCACTTTTTTAATGGTCTTTTTCTCCATGTTACCCTTCATTTACCTTGCTCTTCCCATTTTACCCCCTTTTTTTTTTTTACTTTAATCCATCTACTATCTCCTTTAAGCTAACTTACTTCTAACCTTCCCACATTAATTCTAACTTAATTCAAATCCTTCCATCAATTTCTAATCCTTATTCATGCCGCTAAATTTGTGATTGAATTTAAACAAATAATCAACAGTTGAAAGAACAAATAACCCAAGACCTAATAAATGTCTAAACGCATGTCATAAAAATTGGAAAAAAATTTCGAGGCCCAACAACATGTCTCCACATTCTCCTACTATAGAGGACAACTGTATTCCCCCTGACCTTTTTGTAGACATGATAAATTCACAATCATCTAAAAAAACTCTTTGAATTGATCATAAAAGTAAATCTTTCAATGTCTTGTAGCCTTTCAACTATACATCAAATGTATTAGTAAAGGCAATAGTTCCAATTGGATGTTTTGTCATGAGAATTAAACTTTTCAAATTTCATCTTAGTCTTACTAATTATCATGATAACCATTATCTTATAAGTATACATTGAAACAAACAATTTTTTCTATAGGTTTGTAAAATTATATCCAATCTTTTGGATATCTCATAATCTTTCATTACCCAATTTAGTTCTAAACTTAATGAATAATACATGCATAAGCTAAGCATCACATCCTTAAATCATTAACTTTGACTCTTTCAAAGACTTGGCATTTCATATCTAATATGAATCTTGTTAATTGATTCAATTGGAACTATTGAAGATAAGTCATTATACTATGCATAGTTATAGAAGAAATAATACTGCATATACAATATCTCATAATGTATTTTTCTCCTTACATAAATCCATACTCTTCTGAATTTAGTTGTAAAGGTATTCACTAGAGAATCTCATTTCCTACAGATAACCAAAAATTTAAAACTCACTACAACAATCTCATCGAAGTATTTCAACATTCTCAATGCTTAATTTCTATTTAAATTTAAACAATTTAAACTTTTCAAAAATTTTAAATCATTATTTCATTAAATATATATGACTATATCACATAAAGTTATTAGTAATTTAATGAAATATAAGTATTATCCTTTCATAAATTGGTATTCCATCTAATACATCACATGTATAAATTTAACAATTCATTACTATCATCATCCTTTCACCAAAGGTTGATTTGGTTACTGTTCGACTTGACAAGTTTCATACAATTTATAATCAAAAGGAAACATATATCCTTTTATGTAACTTTATGATTCTCGTTATGTTGATTTAACCAACATGGTATAAAAGGATAGTTTTGGTTACCCAACTTTGTATTTTTTTTTCCACTTATGTTAAGCGTAAGTCTCTTTTAATCCAGCATGTACAAACTATTTGTATAAAATTGCATTAACTACTTTTACTTAACAATCTATTTCTTATCGTGCTTTGAACATTGTAATAATGTTAAATCTAAATTTAGTATCAAATACTCATAAGCGTGAACTAGAAATACATATGATCTCTATCATATCTCATATAGGTAAGAAAAGTCATGCAGACATTTTCTTCTAATGATAACTATTATCATACTATGGCAAAGTCTTTATTTGTAGTCCATAATTATGCTTTTAGTACGCTAAATTAAGTGGAACAATTCTAACAAAGTACTATACCTTTCAATGCTACTCTATGCAACCTCTTGCATCTTGCTATTATGGTGTTGACATATATCTTACATGTTGTCATCAAAGTTTATGAGACATTAGTCAACTCAAAATATCATTAGATTTTGTCATCTATATGATTTTGATATATCACTAAAACTTTGTCACTGAATCCTCAATAGGGATTATAGCAAAATTGCATAATGGGCATACAATTTTCTATCTAACTTTGAGAACTCTTCTCAAACATAACTTATATCCAAAAAATTGGGTTCATTAATTTAGTGTCAACTATACTAAACAAGGTAAATTTCACTGAGAACAAAATATAAATGTAACAAAAAGCAAGTAATTAATTACACACCATGACTATGAAATAAGATTAGGACCACTATTTTATTCGAAATAATAGCCCTCACTACTATTCGGGAAGATTACTCTAATCTTTCTAGTAGGTTAGGATCCCATTCAAATATAGTTGATCTTGAGTTTACTCAACAAACCAACTAAACTAAAATTAGGTAAATAACAACTTTATCACTCACATATTATATGACCTTTAGATTCATTAGGTGACAACTCTTGCCCAAACATGTCTTAATTACTATTCTAAATAGAAAATTATTTTGATTTGAAAAATGTTCAAATCCAGTTGGAAAAAAATCTAATTATCTTGACTCCTCAAACAAAATTTTATTGAAAATATTTTTCAAATAAATTATTCTTCTTACTCACAGTAATTTAGAAAACTCCTTTTTCAAATTATATAAGTAACACATTCTAATCTAATTAGAATTAGAGAAATTATTTTTCCTTAATTAGAAAATTATTTTCTAATATTAAAAAGAAACTACTTTTAAAATTAAATAAAAATTTTTAAATTTAATTGAGAAAGTCCTTTATATTATTTATTTAAAAATTGACTTAATTAATTAGAAAATCTTTCCTGAATAAATTAGAAAACTATTTTCAAAATATTAAAGAAAGAATATTTTTCTTAATTAATAAATGAAAACACTTTTGAAAATTTAACTAAGAAAAATACTTTTTCTAAAAAATCAAGAAATTTATTATTCATAAATAAAGAAACAAACAAACACTAAATAAATTGACAATAATTCTCTAGAAAAATAAAGTCATAAATTTAATTTATCTCAATCAAATTAAAATAAATAAATTTAATTAAGAAATATCTTTCTTAATTACTTAAGAAAACACTTTTTTTAATTTTAAGGAGTCTAACTAATTAATTTCAATCTAATTGAAACTAATTAATTCTAATTTTATTAACCACTTTTCTAAAATTAATTAAGAATCAATATAATTATTAATCTTAATCATATTAAGAAAATAATTACTTTAAATTTTGAAATTAAGATTTCATCTTAATTAATATAATCTCATTATATTTATAATTTCTAACATAATCCAATTATTAAAGAATTCATTTAAAACCTTTTCTTGATTTTAATTATTGATTTGATAACTAAATTAATTTAATAATTCAACCTCTTGAAAAATTAAACTAAATTCCAAAGATATTCGTAATAAAATTATCCTTTGAAAACAATTTTCAAAAAATAAAAAAACACTTTTTAATTTTATTAGGAATATAAATTAATTTGATCTCCATTAAACTAATGTAATTGAAATTAAGACTTTAAAAATATTAAAAACAAATAAAATAAATAGGAAAATCTGTCAGGCGCGTGCACATGCCATAAAGTCGACAGGGGCTTGATTAACGCGTGCATTGCAGGCATAAGAAATGTCTCTTCCAAGACTTTTCTAGAAACGGTGGCACGTGTCGCATATGCACCCATCGTTTTTCCATAGGCGCGCTAAGGTTTCGCTCGTCTGTGTCACCACCTATTTCGTGCCTCCATGCGTTAGACCACCATCGGCATGCCCTTCTAGTCGCCGTCGCTTTGCTTCCCCTTATGGGCGATTTTTGCGCTTCCTTCAACAATGGTGACGCCACAGGTTTCGATCACCTAACCAACAACGGTTCAAGCCGTTGGTGATTTTAATGTTAGCTATAATCAAACACAGAGACGCAGGCAGTTGAATAAAACCATATGCAAATCAATTTTTAGAAGGCAAAATGTACAGACACACAGAAAATAATTTTCCAGAACTCATATACATGTATAAACCAGGTATTCTTGCAGGATTTTGTTGTTCAGAACAATAATACACACATAAATATTTAATTTTTGGATAGATTCGAGATTGATAAAAACATTAAGCCTTAATTTTATCAAATCAATAAGAATCAAGACTTTAATTCAATCAAATTATAAAACTAAAATTTGGCTTTGATTCCACTGTTGGGAAATCGGGACGGGATCAGATCCTGATCGCAATGGAATAATTATGAAACTTTTTCGCAAATTAATTTCTCGAAAACTAAGATCAATTTAATTCTATAAAATGGTTAAGACATAAATCATAATAAAGATTGAATCTAAATTCGTACCTTATTATGAAGCTTGATCATGTTCGTATAGTATCCTTTAAACCGTTTTTGAAATTAATTCATCTCAATCACCGTAGCCATACAAATGTACAACCTCTAATGGTATCCACAGAACAGGTTGAGAGAACTCTGTAATTCTTACAGAGAATATTAAGAAAGAAGTGTCAGCTCTATTAAAGCTTAAGTCTATTTATAACAAGTTTTAGACATTTTATTAATTTAATTAAAATTAAATTCTAATATCAATTAAACTTTAATTAGAATAAGAAATAATTCTAATTAAACACCAATTATGCCCAAATAAGATCTAATATATCATATTTAATCATAAAGTTTTTTAAACTTTACAATCAAGTCCAACGCGATTAAAATATCTTTGCTTTCTTCAACCCATTCTTTATATGAGACTCATTAGATTCTCAAATATGTTGACAATGATTATAAATTATAATTATAAGTTATAGTTAGAATTAGATACTTAAAACTCTTTTTAATTTATCTTTAATTCTCTAATTTATAATCATAGATCAAGATTGATGTCTAGTAATACATAATGACCTCCTAAATATTTAGAAATGTCAAAATGGTTTTGACTAACCTTTCTGTGCATAATTTTTTGGTATAATTGAATTCTTTTACCATACAATGTTCTGATTAACACATAGAGTATTGAATTAATGTCTATTTTTTTGAGTCCAATCATGTTAGTTCTCCCCCATTAGTTATCGATTCAATTAATAACATTTGTAAATTATTTACAAAATGTCATTATATCTTGTTCAAGGATTTTCCGAATCAATAATAATCGAGAATAACAAAATATTCTCTCTAATTACTTTAAGGAAATGAATCCTATCTTGATCATACAATGACCTCCATGAAATTCATGCTACATCCAATGACTACCGATTGAATGACTCACAATTAAGTAGATCATAAGTAGTATCAAAACATAGCAATTTTTATATAAGATAACTTTGGAGGCTTGAAATCAAAGGATCACTTATACAATCATCACAATGAGAATTCCGTAGACATGTAAGTAATGTTCCAAATGTGTTTATCTTATTGGGTCTATTAAGTTAATTTGTTCTCTAACAAACACTCACATATTTATTTAAATATCTACATACTTTAGTTTATGAGATTGCCCATTTCCTTCATAAGAAAAAACAAAACTTATGCTTGTATTTTACATTTTATTAATATCCAGTCTTAATACGATAATGACTAAGAATATTTAGAGATAATACATAAATGCAATATAAATTTCATAATTGTAATCTTATTATACTTTTATTTGCAATTTACAATTATCTCCTGGACTTTATCATATACATCTAAATATATACAAGATAAATAATGTCTTTAAATTATATTATCACTAAGTTACAATAACAAAACTGATTAAACTAACAGAAGCAGCAAATAACAAGTTTAGGAAATTAATAATACAAAAAGTACATAAGCAAAGAACCACGGAAGTAGGAAAAATGGATGGTAAAGGTTAAAATGATGTCTAGGGCTATATGGAAGACAAATGTCGACGTCAAAAGGGTTAAAACGTTCTTGTCATCCAAAGCAAAATCAACCGCGAGCATGTATATATGTTTTATTATGTGCTAAAACTTCACTGGCCAGTCGCCTAAAAAGCAAAAGATTACAATCAAATGATGTTGATAGTTATGTAGTTTACTTTGAACAGGAACTCAATAGGTAGCCATGAGCGCACGGGAACAAGATACATCCCACTGGCAAAGAGAAAAATTGGGAACAGGAAGATACGTGACATAATTGGCACAGCGGATGAGCGATGGTCCTGCAACATTAATGGCTGATCGAAAACGATGATCAATGGTGAGTTTTCGGGCATGGGTTGGCTACGATTCTGCCATCTGTTCATCTTTCTAAGGTTTCAGCATGAGGAGGGGTCCAATCCACACATTTATAACGCGTTGGAATAGACTAGCTAGATTTCTTTGCTTGTATTCCACAAACATAGATGTCTCTTTTAGGTTGCTAGATGTGCTGCCCACTTTTTCCTTTAATTGAGACATTTCTGTTCGTTCATTAGGTTTTTGTCAAAAAGGTGTAAGAGAATTCTTATTGCATTAGCTTTTTTCTTTATGAGCTTTCAAGTCAAGGAACTTTCATGGTAAATGCATGATGATCGACACTAAGGCTCAGTATCTGCATTTATGGCAGTAATGTCCCAATGTTCTATTAATATTAATTTTTTAACCTAATAAATGTCGAATTATAAAATTAAAATTAATTTTAAAAATAAAGATAGTTAATTATCATAAACTTCAGTTATTTTGAACTATCTGCATATTAAATATTTACAATATTAAAATTATACATATAGTTAACATATATAAAAATAATCTCAATTCTTAATATACTTTAGTTACTTCAAAATTTATGTATATTCAGTACAAATAATAAAATTTTATTTATAAAATTAAAACCAATTTGCAAATATATAAGACGATTAATTTAGTGTATCTTAATTATTTTAAGATATGTACATGCACAGGATGTGATATTTTATATGAGAAGAGGGTGTAAGACTTATATTATAAAAGAAATAAAGGGTGAAAGTCTTTATAAATCAATGAAAAAGACTACTAATCAATTTCTAACTAACTAGCTTTGGGCTTGTAATTCTCTCAAACTTGAATAGAAATTGTTGTTGGGATAGTCCATACATGATTGTTCGAAATGGTACCAAAACAAATCTCAACTAGTACAATATTAGATTAGGATGACGAGGACAGAGAGTGATGTTGGTGATTGGGTTGATAGCAAGTGGCGTTTCCTAACCTCAAGAATCTAAAGAAGAAATATTGTTACATCCCATATGAGAGGTGGGTGTTAAATCTCGTATCAAAAATGAGTCTTGAACAATGGAGACATCAAGAATTCAGGGAAGACATATTATGACATCCCATAGGAGTATGGATGATAATAGTCCGAGTAAACTTCCTCTCTTGCACTCATTTAACAAAGTAATGTCATTTTTTAAACTTAAAAAAAAGACGTCATTTTTATTAATAATTATAGGCTGTTTGAAGTTAGGCTAGGCCTTGAAGCATAAGCTCGAGTTTGGTTTAAAACTTAAAAAGAATTAATTGTTTAACTCTAAACTTAATCCGAAACATAACCAAATTATAGTTTGCTCGTTAACTTTAGTTCTGATTGGTAAATACTATACTTTTTTTAAAGGAAGGTGGATATCAAATCTTATATATCGAAAAGGAGAGAAGAGATGAAAGTTTTTATAAACATATAGAAAAGAATATTATCCAACTTCTACCTAGTTATTTCAGGTTTGTGGAACCAAATTATAATTATTGTTGAATCAGTTTGGACTTCGGTTACTCCTTATTAAGTTATACAATATATATACATTAAAAATATATATTAATTCAAACAATGTTTTCATGAAATTAAATGCCTAATTATAAAATTAAAATTAATTCACAAATATTAAAAATAGTTAGTTATTAGTAAACTTTAATTATGCTGAAATATTTACACATTAAGTATTTATAATATCAAAGTTATACATTTAGTTCACATGTACCAAAATATTATTAATTCTTAATGTACTTTAATAATTTTAAAATTTAATTACATTAGATATCAAATAGTAAAGTTTCTATTGACAAGACAAAATCAAAATCCATTCATAAATATCAAGGATGAAGATGGTTAATTATTAATAAATTTTAATTATTTAAAAAATGAACAAATTAAGTATTTGAAATTATACATTTAGTAATTCTAAATACTTGAAAGATCATTATGTATATATATGTATGCCTATATATTAGATGCGAAAGTAAATTCAAGTGTATCAAAATATAATCAATTCTTGATTTTATTATATTTAAAAACATGAAAATATAGTACAATATAGCGAAAGAAACTACTATTTACAAGTTAATATATGCTATAAAATTTAATGTATGTATAAAATTATTTTTAAGGGTAAAAAAGTCAACCTCCCTTATAGTTTTATGAATTTCACCAAAAATTCCTATAGTTTTAAAATCTCGTGGGAACCTCTTTTGTTTTATGACAATTCTAGAATAAATTATTTTCTTATCTTTCTCCATTAATTTTTGTTGAGTTGGTAGTTATAAGAAAGGTGGTAATGCAAAATAAGTAGAGGGAGTTCATGTTATTAATAAACAAAAAAATCCATAACCTGACTTGAAAACTAAAAAACTTGATCTAATTAAAATTTTCTAACTTGTTTTGCTCCTCCCACTTCCCTTATAATCCAATTAATCAAACTTCAGTAATTTCATTTCATAATTTTGTTTTCATTTCTCTCAATAAACCGAAAACTTCATCAATAATAACGTACTCATTGTATTCTCCATTATTCTAACCATATCTTTGGTTTCTACAAATCCTCACCAACCTTCCTTTGTCACTATCATCCATTCAAAAACATGGAAAATTCACTGCATTTCTTTGTCATTGTTAGAATAGTTAGAGGTAGAATTTATTTCATTTAAGTAATATATGGCCAACTCCTTTTCCATTTCTACGAGAGTGGCAGTTGAGGATGAAAACATTCTATATGGTGTTCACCTTTTGACATAAAACTACCTTGTGATGTTGATGGGCTTGAGATATTAATGGCAATTAGAGAAGTGGTTAAAAATTATTATTGTTTCTATTATTATAAAAATGAAATAGTTCAAGAAGACCTGAATTCCAACTGGGGTAAGGAAGAGTTGGCCATGGAGACAAGAAAAAGATGAACTTTGGTGACCTAAGATGCAGAATTGTGAAGAATTCGTAAAATCATGCACCATTATCGTATGGATTGCCTTTACACTTTATGTATCAGTAAATTTCAGGGCAAAAGGGTCATTTTTGACCCTAATGTTTATAATAACTAATAAATTTAATCCTAAAGATTTAGAGTGTACAAATAAAACCCTAACATTTGGAAAAAGTTTAAATATAACCCTAAAATAATGGAAAAACTGACAACTATTTAATTAACCATAATTTTTATCATCAAACTTCATCTCTTCATCTCCCTCTATGTTATAATCTCCATTTCAAACCAAACATAATAACTTATTAATCATATAAATTATTCCTCCGATAATGTTGGTGCCATCTTCTCACAGGCTTTAAGACCAGACACAAAACATCCACAGCTCGGAAGCTAACCAAAACCCTATCCCTTAACCCCAACTCCGCCACTCTTAAAATATTGCTTTTCGGTAAGGAGAACATTTGCTCGAGTGCAGAGACCTATGATCCACTTAGTGTCGTGTATTGACAAGACGACTGCTATGACAGATGGTAGCACTAGGAAAATGTGGCGTTCAGCTTCGGCGGTGCTTAGAGATTAGAGCTCGAGCTTCTCAAAGTTTATTAAGGTTCTTAAGGTGAGAGTGATAATTGGTTAGTACCTAATTGAGGGAACAGGCTTAGGGCTAAGATTGTTAGGAACTACAAATAGAGCAAAAAGAGTTAGATTAAGGTTTTGAACACGACTTGCAACAATGTGGCTACTAGTGTAAATCTTGATAAGTCATACGGAGAGAAGTCTGGGTCCATTTTAGAATTTGATTGCTTGTGTGAATGTAATAAGGAATCTAATGCATTTAAGGTTTTAGAGAACTCAAAAGAAAATGGCCTAATTGAACGAGTTGGGAATAAGGTTGGTGTTAAATATCTGAGTAAGGTTTATGAAAACTAAGCTTTTTGGAAGGAAAAATGAAGAGGATTGCATCATATATCAACAAAGACGAAAGAAATGCTTGATATGAATAAACCTGAAGCATCCAATTTGATTTTTTTGAGGGATTGAAAAGACAATGGTATATGATATTGATTTAAAGGGTTTGAGAGTGGACAGTGAATAGGTAAAAATTAATAAAATTGTTATATTTTATTCTTAAAAATGGGCCCTACATTGTCACATTGGCTCTAACGTGGCAGGGGCATGTAGAAGCAATAAACTAATATTAAAAACTACCAGGTCATCGCTGACCTGGCAGAAAATTGATGACATCATATAACCATCAATTTTTTTCATTATTTTGGGGTTATATTTAAACGTTTTCTAGATGTTAGGGTTTTATTTATATACTCTAAAACCTTAAGATTAAATTTGTCGATGGGGTAAACATTACGGTAAAAAAAAGACCCTTTGCCTAAATTTCAGACAATTCCTTTATGTTGGATAGTTTTTGAACCATATAAGCAACATGTTCATACATGAAGAAGGGTGGCATGAATATGAAGATTTAAGATTTCCATACGGTAAGCCTCACTACATCCTCTAGGTGATAGACATAACCTTAAAAAATTCCTTTGTTTTTGAAGTTTGTCCAAGACCTTATCCCCAATTATTCAAGCAATAACTGTTTAGCATATGAAAGTGATATTCCTTTATATTCTAAGGTTCTCCAAACCATGAGCTCATTGTGTCATCTAGTCGATAGATACAACCTTTGATATGAATCTTCCTTTAAGTTATAAATCTCACAGTTTTCTTAAAGATAAATACATAGCCTCTGGCACAGTCATGTCTCTTAACTATAAGGCTATGTTTGGTTAGACATAAAATTTATAATGGAATCGAATGTAAATGGATGTAATATTAGAAAATTTTTGTTTAGGAGGGATAGAACGGTTCATAATGTAATATAGTGAAATGTTGTTTGGATGAAGGGTTTATAATATAATATAGTGTAAAGTTATTTATCATTTTACATTTCATCCTAAACCTCCCAAATCGAAGGTTTTTCATTTTTACTGTTTATAATGAAATGAGATGTAATATGAAACCCTCCTCTTTCATCCCATCTCATTCAATTCCATTATAAATCCTCATCCCAAACAATGGAATAATATTACATTCCATTCCATTATCTTAATAAACCCCCAACCAAACATAGCCTAAATCTCACTATTTCCTCTCTGATTTGCACATGGTCTTTTATATGGTTGGCTTAAGTTATGTTACTTATTGCACTTGATTCTTTTAAAGCATTGGCTATACATGAGCTTGGGCCAAATCATATTCCTCTAAGATTTTTGAATTTCTTCATATTTTTCATGGAATTGCAAAATAAGTAAATAAAGGTAATTTACCATCAAAAATCAAGTAAAATATGTAAGAAAATATATGCATACTTCATGCACATCAAATATCCCCACACTTAAGCTTTTGCTTATTCTTAAGCAAATCAATTCCATCACTCTTAACTTAAACATGTAGTTATTTTAGGACAGTATTCAAGAATTATAAAAATAATCTAGAATATCTATCATTTATTCAATTGCATTGTTCATCAATCAGTTAGGCATTTAGATAGTTGTGTTAAGTCATAAATCAATCAAAATTAATCCAATAATCTTTCAAACGTCAACTTAATATATAAACCTCAATCTAATGCAAAAAAGAAATAAACGAGTATGATGCTTACTCGATTAAACATTTTAATAACTCAAATTGATATAAAATAGACACTAGATTTTGAGTTAAACAAAGATCTTTTTAAAAATTGTTTGAAAAGTCACCTAAACTTTTGACGTGAGAGTAAATATCATCTTATGAATGCTTTTACTACGTGGTGAGGTTAGTATTTCAAATGACAACTACCACCACTCTTTAACTTCAACATTTTCACTTAGGTTAAAGTCAACAATGTGAATTTGTTTATGTTGAATTGTCCATATAATTTTGTTTTTATTTATAGGATACTAAAATATTTTGAAACAATACACTCATAACTCAATGATGTGCCTAAATTATATAAAAAATATTATAATACAAATTAAGTATTTGTTGTCGTGATTATTTAAAAAAATAACAACTAAATTATTTATCAATGCTCGCAACTATCGCCTTACACTAATCAAATCACAAAATATCCAAAATTTGTATTATCCTATTTAATCTTCTTTCATTAACAATTTTTTTTAGAACTATGCTATTTCAAGCTAATTACAATAAAAATGATAAGCAAAACAAATAGGACCTATCAATATACAAAATATAAAAATGAAAATAAACATTAAGGATAATAAATAAAAATGTATAAACTTCTCCAGTCTTTGTTAGTCATTCGTTGTCTAAGGTATTTATGATTATTATTTAGAATTTATTTATACCTTTAGAATAAATATAATTAAAAAAGAAAAAACAATAATAAAATGTAAAAAAGAACTTAACATTAACTTTAACAAAATAAAATAGTGAATAAATAAATAAAGTAAATAAATTTAAAAAAATAAATAGTTAAGGTGTATAAAAGAAATGATACACGATTAAAAATTTACTATCATAGGAGAAAATAAAAGGAACAAATCAGAAGCTTAATTTATATCAGGCTTATCATCAAGATCACTATCCTCCTTCAACATTCTTAAGGATTAGGGAGGCTACTCAGAGTACCCCATATGCTAAAAGTAAGCAAATAATTGCTACTTCATGTATTGCAACTGTTATTCCTACTTTTTTAGTTTCTTTTGTATCCTCTACAACATGGAATTATAGTCTCATTGATTTTTTTCTTAGACCAATAATGGTCTTGTAAATTTTCTCCCATAATAGTTAATATGATGTGGGTTGGAACTCTCGGTGCTCCTCTATTGTCTTCTTTATAGGAGTTGCCTCCACTGCTAGATATGAATTTGCACCCTCTTACCCCTCAACTATATTTTCTCCCTCTCTCTTGACCAAAACATAGGCTTTATAAACCTTCTTATCTAACATCATATATCTCAATATCTCTACGTTGGTGAAAGCCATAGGACAACCTATGGTCAACCTCAGAAGAGTTTTAAAATTTCCTAGAGATTTCGGTAAACTATTAAAATAAGTATCGATACGAAAGGGCTTTCTTCTTCCTAGTTCTTATCTCCTCTACGTACTTAGAAAAAATAGCCTAAATTACAAGGTCACTGTTAAACTAAATACCATAAATAGAACATGTCAGTAAGGGTCACCATACCATTGCTCTCCCTCCTCTCGGAAATGGTATATAAGATAATCTTATGCAAGTATCTAAGGGTTAGGAGATATGATATGACTCTTACATAGATCATATATGCTCATTTTTTCCAAAATTAAGCTTCAAAATTCTTAAAGGATATAATTTTGAGCTTATCAAGGAATTCCATTAAAGAACTCGTATATTCTTCCGATGCTATATATTTAGGTGTATAATATCCATGTTAGAAGTTAAAGTCATTAAATAACATCTCTATCAAATTTCAATTTACCCTTATTATGGTCAAAATATTAATGATAAGATCTCAATAGGAGTTTTTCGATAATGTGTAAAAATATCTTTTACCCTGAGTTCTCTATCAATCTCCTCACTTTTGACGTTAAATCTATTATCTCTAAAGTAACTCAATCTGTAACATCCCGACCCCCAAAGGAAGAGCTAAGAACCGATTGGATACTAAGAGAGAGACAAAGAATAGGTGTTGGGCATGTATTGTACTGGGAGTTCGGAATCATGAGTGTTAGAGGGTAAAGTTCGGATCGGGTGACTGA
>JAOSBL010000210.1:20664111-20674445 GCA_027568915.1 Erythroxylum roraimae
TATTGCCGGAGACTGATGCATAAATGCATGAAATTAACTGGCAGTTGTGACCGGAGTCGCCTTTACTGATACTGACTAAAAACGAGCCTCGAGCTCGACGGGAGTTAGACTCTCCCTAGATGCAAAGCGTCCATTGAATACTGATTAAGCGCCCGGTCACAACTCTATAATAAAACTGGAAATGGCATTTGTTCTATTGTGACTATGACTACCTGATTACTGTTATCTGATTGAGTGAGCCATCGAAGATGGTCACTCACTGAGTTCGCATTCTCACCACAAATGTGCATCTATTTTTTTGCAGGACTCGGAGGACTACTGGGATCAGTTGTGTCTGCCTGTTTATTGTATTGCATGTCTGATATAAAATTGTATTTATGGAAACCGAGCAAATGTGTTTTGACTGAATGATTTAGTGAAATGGGTATGGCTCAACTGATATTTTGTAATGCTCGACTGTTTGTGTCGATCGACTGAAGTGGATTGATCGCTCTAGCACGCCACTTGCGCGGGCTCGGGCTCGGACATCACTGATCGGTGTCGGGCTCGAGTCAGCGGGAGTGGGGCGCTACACAATCCATACTCCTATTGGATTTAAAATGTTGAGTTCAATGATACATATACTTTCTCTAAAATTATGGCTCCTCGAATATGAGCGTTAAGTGATCATTTTAGAATGTGTCTCACATTTGAGCTCAACTACTTGATGCACCTTGAATGGCTCATATCTTCACTTTTCTACTTTTGGGTGATTGTGTGCTCATCTTTATTGTTAGATTTAATGTAAAAACAATGAAAACAATCAATAAGAAAGATAGGGAAACAAAAATCCCCAAAAATTTTACTTAAAGCCCTAAGTTGTAAGAAGGGTTTGGAATGAAGAAGTGCATAAATTATTAGAGTATCCCATATTGACTAAACATGAAAATTCTAATATGGTATCAAAGAAGGTTTGGTCCAGATTATTAATTTCCCGGTTGTCCATCTGGATGTCCAGTCCTAGCGGGCTGATCCGGTTACCACTGCGTTTATTTCAAGTGACAACTAACTATGATCTATAAAAGCAGTTTAATAGACCATATCATCAAAATTTTCGAAGCCAAGAGGTTGTTAGAGGCCCTATTTACATAAATCTTAATGAAAATGATATTGAATGTCAAAAATCTAATGGGTATGATTTAAAAATGTGATTTCCTTTTAAGTAGGTGTTTAGAGGATCTATAAAAACGATTATGGCATAAGCCATAGGGATTTTAGGGTTTGAAAATTTTAGGATACAATATGGGACACATGCTTTGCGTAAATTTTTAGCTTTCCATTTTTGTATTTCTTAGCTATTTTTATCTTCATGATCTTCCTCAAAGTCCCTCTTTATTTTCAAATATGTCTTCCTTTGGAGTCTTAACTACAAAAACATTTGAAAAAAATGCAAAACACCAATCACAAAAGAAAACTAAAGCAAAATATAACATTATTCATCTTAAATCTAATAAATATAAATATAAACCAAATAGCAAATAAAAATCCAAATTATTGGTCCTTAATGCCAAAGATAAATCATAACAAGCTTACAACAAAATGAAATAATGGTTAGGTTACCTTCCACTATAACAAAGTAGCCTTTTGGATATGTTTCTTTTGGTGACAATTTGAAAATTATAGCAAAAAGTCACCCTTTTATCTGCGTGTTTCCAAAATTGTAGCTAAAAGTCACCCTTTTGGCTACATTTTTCCAAAATCGTAGCTTGTTGTATTAAAGAGCTAATGCACAAGTTTTTATTACCTTTTATTTTTGTTGTTTTTTCTATGAATATAATTTTATAGCAAAATGTTTTTAGCTATGAAATGATTTTCGTAGCTAAAAGACACCAATTCTATAAACCTTTGGCTTGTTCTTCTTCTTTTGGCTATGAACATATTTTTGTAGCTAAACGATTTTAGCTACAAAATTTTTTTCGTAGCTAAAAGACCCATATTCTATAATTTTAGTTAAAACTATGAAAATATATTCATAGCCAAAACAAAAAAAAACAAGAGACATGTTTAGCTACGAATATATTTTCATAGCCAAATATTTTTAGCTACGAAATGTTTTTCGTAGTTAAAAGAAAGATTATATAACTTCAGTTAAAAGCATTTGGCCATGAAAATATATTCGCAGCCAAATGCATTTGGTTGAAAATATATTTTCGTAGCAAAATGCTTTTAGCTACCAAGTGATTTTCATAACTAAAAGAAAAATAATTTATAATTTTAGTTAAAAATATTTGGCTACAAAAATATATTCGTATCTAAATGTTTTCATGTCTCTTGTTCTTCTTTTAGCTACGAAATGATTTTCGTAGCTAAAAAACACAGATTCTATAATTTTAGTTAAAAACAACCATATTTTCTGAAAGACAAATTCTAAATTTTCAATTTAAAATATTTTGTTATGAAAATATATTCATAGTCAAAACAAGTTTTGGCTAAGAATAAATTTTCATAGCTGAATGTTTTTAGCTATGAAATACTTTTTGTAGCTAAAAGGGGCTACGGATATCATTCTTGATCAGTTCCTCCCAGTTCTTCTTAAGCCTTCCTTTTTTTCCTCTTATAATCTCTAAATATTATTTTCTCACATCTTCTCACTGAAGCGTCGAGGTGTCTCCTTTTAACATGTCCAAACTACCTAAGTCTTGTGCTTCTCAATTTTTCATTAATACCAACCTTTAGATTCTTGACCTTATCTCTTTTGTTAAGGTTATACATCCACCGGAATATTCTCATCTCCATCACTATAAGCTTATTACTATGTATTTTTTTATGGGCTAATAGACCGCCCCATACAGCATGGTTGACCTAATCGCTAAGCAATAGAATTTACCTTTGAGCATGAGTAGTATCTTCTTGACACATAAAACTCTTGATGCACTTCTCCATTTAAGCACCTTAACCTGACACGATGGACTATATCTTTATTAATCTCTCCATTTCTTTGGATGATAGATGCTAGGTACTTAAAACACTTTTACTATGGTATAACTTCTGATCCAATCTTTACTTACACACCGGTAGCTACCTGATGGCTCAAAAAGTTACACTCTAAGAACTCAGTCTTAGTCCTACTCACTTAAAAAAACCCTTTGACTCTAACTTATCCCCCTAACATTCTAGCTTGACATTTGACACCCTCTCTTATCTGATCCACTAAGAGAATATCATCAGCAAACAACATACACCAAGGCACATCTCCTTAAGTATTCTTAGCGAGCTCATACATCATTACTGCGAACAAAAAGGGCTCAATGCAGAGATTTGGTGTAGCTCAATACCAATAGAAAAATTTTCAATATCTCCTCCTATCGTCCTTACTCTAGTCATTGTCCCTTTATACATATCCCTAATCACCTGTATATAAGTCATAGGAACTCTCTTAAACTCTAAATAGCTCCGCATTATTTCCTTAATAACCCTATCTATACTTTCTCTATATCAATAAAAGCTATGTGTAGATTTCTCTATCTTTCCTTGTAATATTCCATTAATCTTCTAAGGAGAAATAAAGCTCTTATCATGGACCTTCTTGTTATGAAGTCAAACTGGTTCTCCTAGATAGGAGCAACCTTTTTTACTCTTTCTCAATTACCTTCCCCCACAACTTCATGGTGTTACTAAGTAGTTTGATAAATCTATAGTTGTTACAATATTGGATGTCCCCTTTATACTTGTATAAAGGAATTAACATACTCAGTCTCCATTTATTTGGCATTTTGGTAGACTTAAAAATTACATTAAAAAGCTTGAATAGCCAAGTAAGACCCTCTACGCCTAGGCTCTTCCACACCTCTATGAGTATCTTATCTGGTCCTACTACCTTTTCACTCTTCATCTCCCTCAAAGCTTTTTTAATTTCTTCCCTTATGATCTGCTTGCAACAATATAAGTTACGAAACCTCTCGGACTTGCTAAGGTTCCCTAAAAAGAAGTTGTCCTCTATGCCTTCATTAAAAAGGCCACAAAAGAACATCTGCCATCGACTCTTGATGGGATTTTCATCTATGAGCTAGTTTCTTGCTTCATCTCTTATATATCGAATTTGATCTACGTCTCTCATTTTCCATTCCCTAGGTTTCGCCAACTTAAAAATGTCATTTTCTCCCTTTTTAGTAACCAATCTACTGTAAAAATTCTCGTAAGCTCTGCTTTTAGCCACTGAGAATGTCTTCTTTGCCTCTTTTTTTGCTAGTTTTTACCTTTCTCTATTAGCTACTCTCTCTCTCTGTCTGTGGTACTATCCATTAATGCTTTATAGGCACACTTCTTAGCCTTCACCTTTTCTTGTAAATTTTCAATCCACCGCCAAGATTCCATCTTATATACCCTAGTCCCTTTAGAAACCCCCAAGATCTCTTTGGCAGTATTCCTCAAAGGAGTTTCAACTCCGTCCCACATCTGATTAACATCTCCTTCCAATTTTCTTCCATCTCTATATCTTACTCTATCCTTAAATTGTTTCACCATGTCCCCTTTTAAATTCCACTATCTGACTCTAGTACACCTCCTAAGACTTCTCTTCTTCCTCTATCCCTTAATTACAAAATCCAAAACTAACAGTCTATAATAAGTTGACAATCCTTGCAGCTAGATCGATTGCTCCGCCTTACAAGGAAATAGTCATTTTGAGTTTTCATGGTTTTTCTTTTAAAAGTCACTAATTGCTCCTTGTTCTTATTGAATAAAGAATTACCTATCATTAACTCAAATGCTACCACCATATCCAATAAAGTAATCCCATTATTATTCCTATCTCTGTACCCGAAACTCCCATGAGTTCGTGGATACTCGTCCAAGGCTACCCCTATACGACCATTAAAGTCTCCTCCTATGATAATTTTCTCATCAGTAGGGATCTGCTGAATCACCCATCTAACTCCTCCCATAATTAATGTTTAAGTTGTTCATCCAAACCTACTTGAGGTGCATAGGCACACACTATATTGAGAACAACACCACTCACTATAATCTTTATGGTCACAATCATATCATTCGTCCTTTTTACCTCCACAACATGATTTATAAGTTCCTTAACAACTAAGATACCTACCCCATTCTGTCATCTTGAACAACCCAAGTACCACAATTTGAACCCACTAATCACTTTCCCTTTAGCCCCCGCCCATTTTGTCTCTTGTATGCACTCTATGTGAACCTTATATTTATACAAAATCTTCACTAATTCTAGAGACTTCCCCTTAAAGGCCCCAATGTTCCAAGAACCTGTCCATAGTCTATCAACATCCTTTTTACTCTTCAACTCGAAACTCACCAAAGAACTAGCCCTCGGTCTATTATCAGTATACAAAGCCACCATTCCTAACCCAATGCCCTCTATAAACTAAAAAAAGACAAATCCCAAGAGTCCCTAACGACTCCAACAAAACTCAAGAAAGGGCAACAATTATGAAGAATATTATTCAGTTTAAGTAAATAATATAAATAATTTTAGAAACAAGATTCAACCTTATTAGCCAAATTTGTTCTTAAAACGTTAAAAAATTGGAATAAGAATAAAAAGATTAAAAAAAGGATCACCCACAAAGGGTATGACTACCACAGTTATAGACACCCTAAATAAAGAAATAGTAGAGTAGATAAAAGTGTTAATCCACTAAGCCTAAATAATAGACCACTAGAAAAAGAAACAGGCAAAAATAAACACGAAGAAGCGAAGTAACCAATATATGTATAGATGTTACCGTTGAAAGGACACAACACAATACACCAAGTTAGAATAAAAAACCCAGATCACCAAAATGAAGATATTCAAAATTATCCTACCATAAAAATAGATCTCTTTTTCGTAGATTCTATAGTAATCTCCACTATATATCACAAACGCATAAAGATGGAAAAACGCTTGTCAAGAAGAGCACAAAAATAACTGGTTATTATCAAATAAAAATAGTTATTAAATTATTGAATCATAATTAAACAAACTAAATAAAGTAAAGTATTAATGTAATCATTAAACTAAAGAAAACAATGTAAATAACTAAGAGAAAGGATTAATAAAACAAAAATTAGGGTTTTAGAGTTTTTTATATGAAATTCTAATTATCAAATAAGTTTGATTATCTAGGTTGAAATAATAATTAACCTAGGGTATTATATCCTTTATCAATACATAGAACTATATTTAAATAGGCAACTACTATCTCTTAATGCACAACTAAACCTAATTAAATTTATTAAACATAGTTAATCTATATGGTTATTACTAAAGTCTAGGACATTGTCATTCTTTAGTGCTAAAGTATTTATTCTCTTAATACAATGGATTCTATTTCATTTGTCAATCCTTCATATAATCCTTAAAACTAAATATATGATGACCAATCATAAATCCAACATTAAGAAAAAAAAACTAATCAAATTATGTATAGATAATTAAAATTTCCTTATAAGCTACATCCTTAAACCTAACTAGAGTCTTTAGTCTGTAAACATAATTAAAACAAAATATGAAAAAATAATTCTCAATATAGAAGAGTGAAGTAGAAGAAAATAATAAGAGAATATTTCATAAGCTCTTCCAATCCTTACTCTCAATCTTCCTTTAATGCAAAAAAAAAAAACTATGAAAAAAAGTCTCTAAAAATTCTACTAGAAGTTTACTAAAAGATACCTAGGTTAATTCTTATACAAGGATTTATAGTTAGGTTACAAAAGTAGATTCCTAGATTAGTTGAACTTCAAAAATTACACACCCTTATATTTTATGTTTAGGTTACAAAAGGAGATTCCTAGATTAGTTGAACTTCAAAAATTACACACCCTTATATTTTATGTTAAAGAACCAGCATCTGACCAACATCAACATTGGTTTTAGTCTTATTCTAGAACTCTCACCCATCACAAATCAATATGTAACTAGCGCCTGACACCAATTTGTAACCAGTATTGGTTTTATACTTTTTTCTATGTAAAATCAAGATAAGTCTAATGGTGATCTTAGATCAACTTCAACATTGGTCTTTTCTGCTTTTTAAGTTCCCAAATTTTCTTGAAGTATAGGCACCTGTTATCTTAACAAGTTTGTAACACCCCCTATATGGAACCTACAAGCACTCACACACATGGCACCCAAAATTCCTGTACATACATTCATGGCATACAATTCTATTCAATATTGTACATGTGCATATTGCAAAATTTTATATCCCATAACAATATCATTTAAAATTAGTATTACATCATTATATTAATATGGTATCCAAAAGAGATATTACACACAACTTAAATTTTTAATTAAAAATTGTTAAGAAACTACAAATTTCCTTCATTACATATACAACCATTCTTTAATCAAAAGACACATCCAAATGTACTTTTACTTTCAACGGTTGGCCTTGGTCCCTGCAAATGATCCCTGTGCCTTACTCTTATTACTTGGACCTACACGGATTAACACCCGTGCTAGGCTTGGAAGCTTAGTGGGGAAACACTTAGTTTGGATGACCAATTGCAATAACCAACCACCAAGCGCACACACATTCATGACTATCATAAACTCATGTAAACAATGATGACATAATTAAGCAAAGTACATAATGCAAATATGCTTCAATATATTATCCATATATTGAAATGCACATTTATAAGCCAAATATTGATATTTAAAGCTCATCAGTACAAATTATTCATATTGTCATGTTGTATCTCTTATTATGACTATTAAATTTCCTTTCTGTGTTAAGCATGCACATTTCTTGTGGGTGTGGATAACGGGAGCTGTAGATATTCAGAGATATCAAATTGTAGATACCCGAAGGCATCAAACTATTGATACCTAAAGGTATCAAACTATGGATACCCGAAGGTATCGAACAGTGGAGACACTATAGTCTCAAAATATAGACACCAATGGCGTCAAACTATAGCAGTTGCACTATAGGCATGCCTATCTATCCATCACCAATACATTGAAGCAGGCACTGTAACATTTTCCTTTAATCATTTACCAATTTCATGATTAATATATTAACAAGTCATATAATATTCATTTGAAATCATAAAATCAAGATGTAAACTTGTATGGTCATACTAAGAAATAAATATGCATATAAATCATCTATATATATGTAAATTTCTTCTAGCACCTGTATAACTCTCTCAAATTGCCATCAGTTCGTGGGTAAAAGGATGTGTTGAGGCTCAACTGAGTGCCCAAAGTTGCTTGCAGGCTTATCCAAAATCTTCATGTAAATCGTGGTCTTTGTCAGAAATAATTGAAAATGGCACTTTATGTAGCTGAACAATCTCATTCACATATAACTTAGGTAATCGATCCATAGAATAGTCAGGTCAAACATGTATAAAGTGAGCTGATTTGGTGAGCCTGTCCACTATAACCCATACCGCATTATGCTTTCTCTGTGTGAGGAGTAGACCTATTGAAAAGTCTATAGCGATATTATCCCATTTCCATTGTGGAATTGGAATGAGATTCAATATGCCAAATGGGACTTGATGTTCAGCTTTCACCTGTTTTCAAGTCAAACACCTATTGACATCACGCTTCATTCTTGGCCACCAGTAATGATGTTTTAAGTTCTAGTACATCTTATTACCCTCAGGATGCATGGTGAACACAGTATTACCGACTCTATGTAATAACTTCTTGTTTGAGTCCTTTACTGTCGGAACACATAATGTACTTTTGAAGCACAAACTTCTATTATCTTTCACTACAAAATCAGTTTATTTCCCTTTTTGTACCATTTGTACAATTTGTTGCAACTTTGCATCATCTTTTTGTGCATGTATTATCATTTGTCTTAAGTCAAGGAGGCACTTTTAACTGGGCTATCATAGCTCCATCTAGTATAAATCTCCATCTACTATGCTGTAATGATAGAGCTGACATATGCTGTAATGACAGAGCTAACATAAACTTCCTACTCAAAGCATCTGCTACCATATTAGCTTTTTCCAGGTGGTAGTCAACTATGCAATCATAGTCTATTAACAATTCTAGCCAACGTCGTTTCCTCAAATTTAGCTCCTTCTATGTGAGCAGGTACTTCAGATTCTTATGATCTGTATATACTCTACATCTTTCCCCATATAAGTAGTTTCGCCAAATTTTCAAGGCAAACACCATTACTGCCAATTCTAAATCATATGTAGGGCAATTCTTTTTATATAACTTTAACTATGTTGAGGCATAAGCCACCACTTTCCCATCTTGCATTAGTACATAACTCAGACCATTCATAGAAGCATCACTCTACATGGCACACTCTTTGCCCGGAGTTGACTATGTCAACACTAGAGCTTTGTTGAGCATCTTCGTTAACTGCTCAAAACTGGCCTGGATTTTATCATTCCATTCAAACTTTGTACCTTTGCGAAGTAACTTTGTGATTGGAAAAGGAATTTCTGAGAATCCTTTGAAAAAGCGCCAATAATAACCAACTAAACTAAGAAAACTTCTCACTTTTGTCACATTCCAAGATAGCCTCTAATTGTCAATCGCCTTAATTTTACTGGGATCTATACTGATGCCTTCCAAAAAGATGATATGGGAGAGGAAAGAAACTTCCTTTTCACATTTCCTCAATTTGGCAAATAATTGCTTCTCTTTCAAAGTCTAGAGCACAATTCTCAAATGTCGAGCATATTCCTCTTCATTTCTCGAATAGACTAATATATCATCTATAAACACTACAACAAATTGTTCTAAGTGTGGTCGAAACACCCTATTCATCAAATCCATGAAAGCATCTGGTGAATCCCGAAAGGCATGACCAAGAACTCATAGTGGTCGCATCAGGTCCTGAATGCAGTCTTTGAAACATCGACACCTTTTACCCGAAGCTGGTAATAACCCGACCACAAATCAATCTTGGAGAACACTCCTACACCTTCCAACTGATCAAACAAATCTTTTATTCTAGGTAATGGATATGTATTCTTTACAGTTACCTTGTTCAAATGTCTATAGTTAATAGACATTTGTAATGTGTCATCCTTCTTCTTGACAAAAAGGATTGGTACTCCCCATGGTGACACACTGGGTCAGATAAAACCCTTATCCAAAAACTCCTTTAACTAAATCATCAATTCTTTTAACTCTATAGGAGCCATTCTATAAGGTGCCCTTAAAATAGAAGCAGTAGCAGATAAAATCTCAATAGGCAATTCTACCTCCCTCTCGGGTGACAAACATAGTAGCTATTCTAGAAATAAGTGTTGGAACCCCTCCCAGGTGCGACACGTGTCCGACGTCCTGCGTGACATCTGGACGCGCATCTCACGAGGGAGTGATTCCTCACCACTAATTAAACCTC
>JAOSBL010000210.1:20674545-20690201 GCA_027568915.1 Erythroxylum roraimae
TATTTCTTTCCTTCTTTTGCGCCTTTTTGGTCCTTTTTCGTCCTTAGAGTGTTGAAAACCATTTGTAAACAATTATAAAGCAATTCCATCAATTTCGGATAATAATTTCAACACCTTAACAATAATTACGTCCAAAATAAGTGCAATTTAAAGACTTAACAATGATTGCAACCAATATATGCCCTCATATTACTTCGTCATATATTTAATGACTTCAACAAGAGTTAGGGAAGAGACATTAATTATACGTAGTCTTCCTTTTACATTTTACAAAAAGATTGTTTATGTAACTCGAACCTGTCACCTTTTAGTAACAAAGAAACAACCTTATCAATTACTTTAAAGACTTGCCCTCTAAATACAACGTACCTAGTGATATTTAAACAAATCAAATCATTTTCATTCGAGAAACAAACAAAAACCTTACTTTAATGTCTTATTTTCACACTATAAACCTCTTCTAAAAATCTAGTGACTTCACTACGCTACTTCAAATAAATCAATAATTATAATGGAAAGTTTGTGATTGTCAAACAAGATATACTAACGTATTTCACTGCACTACTTCAAAGAAATCAATAATTACAATGGAAAGTATGTGATTCTCAAACAAGATATACTAATGTAAGAAGCGGCGAAAATAGATTAAAATTAACATCAACTTCACCATTAGAGTCTAGTCGCCAATTGCTATTTTGAACTTGAAGTCTACGTACCAGAAGAATTGGGAAACAAATAAGAAAAAGTTGGATAGCAATTCAAGATTAATAACAACAACAATAATTTAGTGAAAGCCTCGTTGATACATAGGATCTAGATTGATCCAGTAATACACGTTCTTATTGGTGCAGCTTGAACAAATTGATGAACAAATTGATGCCGCTTGAATAAAGAATTAGGTGGTTAAAAGGAAGGAATGATTACCATTATCATTGATAGTGGTTAGTTTGTAAAAAATAATGCAATTAATTAATTACAATATATTAATTAATTAGAATATTGTAATTAATTAATTAGAGTATTTTAATTAATCAATTAATTATATTTCAATTAATTATATTGTATCTAATTATTTATTTATTTTTAATTAATTATAATGTATTTAATTTTAATATTTTAATTAATTATATTGCAATTAATTAATTAATTTTAATATTTTAATTAATTAATAACAACATTTTAATTAATTATATTTTAATTATTTAGTAACAATATTTTAATTACTGAATAATTATATTTTAATTAATAATAATCATATTTTAATTAATTATATTGTCATTAATTATATTTTAATTAATGAATAATTATATTTTAATTAATTAATAAATTAATAAATTAATTACAGTATTTTAATTAATGAATGAATTATATTTTACTTAATTATAGTAATTAATTAATTATATTATATTATTTTAATTAATTATATTTTAATTAAATAATTAATTACTATATTTTAATTAATGAATGAATTATATTTTAACTAATTATATTTAAATTATTTAATTAATTATATTTTAATTAATTAGTAATATAAGTCTCTAATAAGGAATGAGTTTCATTCCTCTAGGGGTATGAAGGATTCTCCCAAAGTGAGATATCAAACCATTTCTCCTATAATTATAATCAACAGTCAACTACTTACTTTTCATTCTATACCTATCAACCCCTTTCCAAACCCATCAACTAAGCACCCCCTTTAAATTACATTAAAAAAGAAAAAGAAAACTTGGCATTTTGTGTTGGTATGCTAAACTTATTTGAACAGATCTCGCTATCGCAAGTCCAAATTCCAATGCCTGTCTTAAGCAGTACGATATGCCTTATTACTGAACCATACACGCGGTTTTGTCCCTCTTCACTTAAGTTTTGAATGTCAACGACGTGGCTTTTCGTCTACAACTGTACAACAACGGCCAAAAAACTCTGGTGAGTTGGGTTTGAGGGATCGTTAAGAGTCTGAATTTAGAGAAAGAGAATGGAGATGAGGCTTGAGTGGCTTCTGGGATTGGCGTGGATCGCTTTGACGTCGCCTATATTAATGGCTTCCCTTCCGTCTTCTCAACTAAGCTATTTTCACGACCTTGTAATGCGATTTGCTGGGAGAGGCAAAATAGTGCAACCTTCAGCCAAGGTAGTTTTCAACCAGAATAAAAATTCACAAGAAACGAACAGGGTGATGAACTCTTCAGGTCTTTCAATAATGAAAAGAAAAAAGTTCGTCTTTGACTTCTAATGAATTGACTCATTTGTAATCTTTTTAAGTTAACCTTTTTGCTTCTTTTTGGGTTAAAGTTTGTACATGCCAATTTTGGATGTAGAAAGTTTAGTGAAGTAATGCTTTTTCTTTGTTTAATTAAATGAATTGTGAATGCTGGGTTTCTCTTAGTTGAGTAAGCTTTAGAGGGTCATCTTGTAACTTGTGGCATTAGCACTGAATTTGAACTTGGTAGAGAAGGTTCCTTTGATTGAAAAATCTAGTTTTGGAACTGATTGTGGAAATATATATATGCATTTCATGATTATTTGCTAGCGCAGAAGTTCACGGTTCCTCAGAGATTCTTTCTGCATTTTTACGTGTTTGGTGTGATGTGGACGACCCTTTTGTTGGTCGTAACTTGGAACTACGCAAGTAAAACGGCTCCGATGGGTTCGTTGGATGAGTTAACATATGCTACTGACATATTTGGAGATTCTCATATTCTTTCTTCGGGCGTGCCTCATTTGCTTAATTTGGAGCAAAGATACAGGGTTTGGCTATCTGTACTTTTGCTTTTGCTAATGGAAATACAGGTCTCGAGGCGCCTTTATGAGACAACTTATGTCTTTAAGTACAGTTCCTCAGCTCGGTTGCACATTCTTGGCTACCTCACTGGGTTTTTGTGAGTTTTTGATTGCTTTGGTCTCTTTCCTGTTATCAATTCCTGGTTTCTTTTCTGCTGCTCATAATTTTTTGTCAATTAAAACGAAATAGTTTTGGTTTGGTCTTCGACACTAAAATATTCTGGATTCGAACTCTTGCGTATGCGTTTGTTGGGCAGTTTCTATACAGTAGCACCTTTATCACTTTGTCACATTTGCGTGCTGGAAGCTCTCAACTTTGCAGCTGAGGAGGCAGTTGGGTTCAAAGTTAGAAGCCAAGAGTTGTCACAAATTGAATTCAGTTGGCAGACACACGTGAAACCTATCACAAGGCTTGGGTGGTGTCAGTGGACTGGTGCAGCTATATTTGCTTGGGGTTGGCTGCATCAATATCGATGTCATACAATTTTGGTACAAACTCCTCTGTTCTCACTCACACTCAAAATGACTAAGATCACATACACTTCAAATGCATTATCAATTTAGATGGCAAACGTTAGTGGGGATTCTAAGTTGACTTTTAGCATGAGATTTGTCCAACAGAAGCCCAGATATGCGCAATTAACGCTCTTAAACAGAAACTCTTATCACGATACACTTGAGATCCTGTGCACAGTCCAACAATAGATGACCCCTAGTACTACCAAATGTTTAAAAGCAATAGTTCTTTCAGACTGTGATACACAATATCCTCGTAGGAGACGAGTGTAGAGCGTACTCATCCTACATCTTAGGCTTTGAAGGGACATGATTTCAGGGTTTGAAGGTTTTAGAAATAAGAAAGAGTTAGAAGAAAACTAACTTCTTCATTTTCAATATGTTTTCAAGTGTACAAGGTATGTCATATCCTAAGAGAAGCCTTGCTTTTATAAGCGAAACAAGGGATAGAAATGTAAACTATCCTAGAGACATCATAATTAAAGCTTTAACAAAAGCAAACCTAACCTTATTTCTATGGAATCTACTTTACAAAAGTAAAACTAATAATTCACCTAATTTTGGACAAAGTAAACTACTTTTACACAAAGTCCTAAAGCAAACAATAATAAACAGTGCTATTTTACAAAAGGTGAACAGGAGGATGATAAGATGAATCTTCAATAGTTGTCGAGGTGATGTGTGGAACCCATCTTTCATCATTGTTACCTAGATTCTCCACTTTATAGGAATAAAGTGAGATCTTATCAGTAGTCAGCTCCATGTCTTGAGTGATAATTGATCCAAAAACTCAAAGATGATTAATGGCAAATAGGAAAATGTCATAATTGAAGATTAGACGGAGAATTTGAATCACTTGAGTCATCAGAAGATCTTTTTCTCTTATTGAACTTAGCTTGATGGAATTTGTGCAGGAGATGGTCAATTTTAGAGATGCTTGGAAAATCTTCATTAGGATTTTGAGCATCTTGAAATTCTGTATTATAGGATTGAGAAAGTCTTGCAGTGTTAGAGACTATTCTTGAGATGTGATCTGACTCTGTATCATATTTAGGACTATTGAAATCAAACCTCAAATATAATTTCGCGATCCTTTTACTCTGAGTTAAAGAAGAAAATTTTAAACTTTCCAATTCCAGAAGCGCGCACGCACACACCCATATATATGATAGAACTTAATATGGAATTCAGCAGTCAGCTTTTATATGTGTGAATCGTATGTGCCCTTATATGTAAGTAGGATCTTTATCAAAGAAACGAAGTAAGATCATATTACAACTATTCACAAGAATCTCATGAATATGGGAAATCATTCTGCAAAGACTGGTGGTTAAGCGATTAATTTCAATTCCAAGCTTTTTCCTTTGACCTTGTAGAACTCATTATTGAACTTCTCCATCCATTTGGTAGAAATTTCATGCATTTCCATTTTGTGCACATCTGTCATTGCTTGTTTATTGACTTTTGTTCAGGGCTCTTTGCGGAAACGTAGAGAACAAACTGATCGATATGCAATACCCCGTGGTGATTGGTTTGAAATAGTTTCAAGTCCACACTTCTTGGCTGAGATGGTATGTCCCTCTCCCTTCTGCACCTCCATCTCTCACATCTACATTTGATATATAAATAAAATGGACATTGATTTTAGTTCTGGCATTGTATCAGCGTCATTACTTAATACCTCATCTTTTATAACACCTGTTTCAGGTAATTTATCTTGGCCTGTTGGTTGCAAGTGGAGGCACCAACTTCATCATGTGGTTACTTCTTCTTTTTGTGGTAATCTCAAATTCAAGTGCAGGCTTTGACTTTCTTGAATATTAGAATCGTTACTTATCTTCTGTCCTGCCAATTGAACTGAATCTGCTTTGTGATGGTTGTACAGGTGTCTAATCTTGCATTTGCAGCAGCAGAAACACATAGGTGGTATTTAAAGAAGTTTGCAAACTACCCACGGAACCGCTGGGCTGTGTTTCCATTTGTGTACTAGTGACTTAAACTTCCCAATGACAATATAATCAATTGGAATAATTAGGTGGATAGATTGACATCATAATTTAATTAAAATTAAAAGAAATAAGACATACAAAATATTATTATAAGTAAAAAAGAATTATAATACAAATATTAACTGACTTTAAGTTATAAATATTAATTTGTAAGTTAGAAACTTAGAACTTATAAGATTAGGATTCTCACAAGTTTTACTCTTGAATGCTTGAATTAGTTTGTTATTCTCAATTCCTTTATTTCAAATTCTCAAGCTAACTAAGCTTTCGATCTTTTTTGTGACTTCCAACTAATATTTTGTTTACATATAACAACAAAATAATAAAATCATTATCATCAAGTCTATTAAAATATATACAAGGGTGGGTCCTTATTAAGTATGCTATATCCAAAATTTATGATGAAAAAATCAAATCTCTTATATTAATACCTTGACACTTGTTTAAGACTTTATATAAATGTGTTCAACATGTAAACCAAGTTTTCTTTTTCTTTTTCTTCAAAACCTTTTAGTTAATGCATATAAACTTCTTATAGATCTCTATAAAAAAAAACATTTTTTCACATTTATCTTTTCTAGATGTAAGTCAAGGATAGCACACATTATCATGACTACTCTGATTATATATAGTCTACCGAATCATAGAAAAAATATGCTATTAAAATCATTTTTTAGTGTATCCTTTTACTACCAATCCTGTATAATATTGCTCTACCTATTTGTCATTATTTTTTAAAAGACCATTTATTACCAATTGTCTCCTTCTGATAATGGTACAAGTTTTCAAGTTTTATTTTACAAAGAGTTTCAATATCTTCTTGCATTATTGATATCCATTAAGAGACATAAATTTATTAAATGCTTCTTAAAGAATTAATGACTTTATAACCTTTGTTAAAGGCAGCACACTATATTGTCCTTTATTATATAATCTTAGTGCTAATTTAGTGGTCTTTTTTGTTATTTGTTCTAATTAGATTACATCTAGGTTATTATTTCTTCTTAGGATTTTAGTTCTAGTGTTTAAGCATATAAAAGGCTTACTTATTATTATAATGGGGAGGTTTCATTATTATTATTGAATTAAAATCCTTTTGGAGAGTTTTCTTTATATTTGTTCTTAGAGAAATTCTTGTGTTAGTTCCTCTATTAACTATCGATCTTATCTAGCTTAGTAGTAGCAATTACTCCAAGAATCTTATCACTCTCAATTTTTTCTTTTATGGAGTATAGTGATTCATCACCTTCTTTGAGTATTTTTAAACTAGATTTACTGGATTAATCTATCTTTGATAAAGCATTCTTAGGTCCTATCATATTAATATCAAATCTTATTAGTTCTATTAGTGATAATTATATCAAAATATAGTTTTATATTCAGAATCATTCTTGGTATCGTTATTTGCATATTAGCTATTACTGTGTCTTTGTTCCTTATATTCAATATTTATTAATTTTTCTTATCGTTCTTAAAGTTTCATTGATAATTAACTGTTCTTAAATTTTCGTTCCTTGTTTCTTCAGTTTTAAGTTAATTAAGAAAATAAAAGAAAAAATGCAACAAAGTTTTATAAAGAAAATCCCTGGAAAGTTTCATTAAAAGAAAATACAAAAAGGCTAGTAATTCCATCATTCATTGTAAGGAAGAATTATTCCTCATCCAACAAGGACAAGGTGTTCCATGTACCATAAACATTCTAGTTTCTAGATATTCTCGCTTTTATTGTCTTTGATTCATTCTTGTCAAGTTCTGCGTCATTTCTTTTATTGAGTTTAATTGGGTTATAATTCAATTTCTTATTTTTAAGTGTTCTTGTTCATGAACCTCTTTTTTGTTTTTTTTTTCTTCTTGGTCAAATTTGACTCTTTCAGTGTATATAAAGGGAAAATATTTAAACTAGCCTTCTCAATTTAGATTGTCTAGTTTGCAAAGAACCTTTAATCGTGAGCTTAAGTTGAGAGTTAACTGATACTTCGAGAGAAAACACGTGAGTGCTTTTGTTACTAACTTTTCAAGCAGGTATATCATAACTCAAACTCAAAGTACGACTATGTCTAAATACAAGGAAGTAAGTAGAACTATATCTAAATACAAGGACGTAAGTAAGGAGGAAAGAGTGAGAGTAGATAAAGGAAAGACAAGATATAGAACCATATCTTAAGACAAAGATGTAAATTATTTGATAACTCGATGAATTTAGCGAAAGATTGGATAAACATGATACTGTTATTGTTGTTCTATATCATAATCTACTTATAGGTCCTATGATGGATGACTTCAAGGAGAATGATAAGGTTAAGGGTGCTACTAATTACTTAGGAGAGCTAAACCTAATGGATGGCAGAGGAGGAAGAATGGAGAGATAAGGAGGGGGTTATGTTTGGTGTAGGATGAAAAATCGAGTATAAAGAAAAAGATGGATAATAACATAGGAAGTATTAAGATAGCGATATAACCTTTTCTATAAAAGAAAGATCCAGATTCATACTTGGAATAAAAAAATTGTGCAGAGGTAGTCTTTGATTATTATAACTTTTTGGAGAGGAAAAATCTTAAATTGGCTACTATAGAGTTTAGTGATTAAGTTATGGTTTGTGGGATCACGAAATTCTCAGTAGGACTAGGAATTAAAAATCACTTGTCAAAACACAAAAAGAGATGAAGATCGTATTGAGGAAGCAATTTATACTGAGTTTCTATTATAGAGAGCTCTACTAAAGGTTTCAAAAGTTGTCTCAAGGTTCAAATAGTGTGAAAAAGTATTACAAGAAAATGGAGGTTATCAAGAGTAAGACAAATATGGAGGAAAATGAAAAAGTGATGATGACTCAATTTATTTGTGGACTAAATTTAGAAATTGCTAATATCATAGAGCTACACTATTAAGTGGAAGTACATATAGCCATGAAGGTGGAGAGGTAACTCAAAAGGAGGAATGTTAATTGTTTTTAATGGTCTTAATATAGGGTTTTCTTTATAGAACAACTCAAGGAGTAGAGAGGAGGATAAAGCTCTAACTAAACCAAAAGTGCATGTGCCAAGTAGAATGAAAGCTAAGGTTGATTTCTTTCTAACAACTAGGAATCAAGATATCTAGTACTTCTAGTACTTAGAGAGAGGACATATAGCTCTACAATGTTTCAACAAGTGAGTGAAGCTGATAAAGGAAGATGGAGAGTATATATCCGTAAGTGAAGTGAAGAAAGAAGGAGATATGCCTAAATTGAAAAATGATAGTGATAATGAGTATATCATGAGGAAAGATGCTAATCACTAGAAATAATAATATATATGGTTGAGAATGATGTGAATAAACAATAAGAGAACCTCTTCCATACTAGATGAGCTATCAAGAATCAAATATACGATATGGTCATCAATGAGAGAAGTTATGCTAATGTGGCTAGTGTAGAGTTGGTGGAAAAGTTGGGACTACTAATTATGAAACACCCTAACCATACAACCTATAATGGTTGAATTAGAATGAAAAGGTCAAGGTAACAAAACAAATTATGATTTCTTTCTTGATTTAGAAGTATAGAGATAACAAGTTATGTAATATGGTATCCACAAAAGTGAGACACGTTCTTCTAGGGTGAACATGGCAATTTGATAGGAGAGCCATACATGACCTGTATAAGAATAGGAACTCCTTTTTCATAAATGGAAAGTTATACAACATTGTTCCATTGTAACCTAAATAAGTTTATGAAGATCGATTCAACCTTTATAAGAGTTAGTAGAAGAGATTAAGAGAAGAAAAAAAACAAAATACAAAGGCAAATGCTTGGAAGTAATTCAAGTTTTTGGAAAAAGTAAAAATAAGAGGTACATATTTATGCAAGCATCAAGTTTTTTTTTTTAATAAATGAAAGAGTTGATTTGAGGATAAATCATTTTGAGATAAGGAAAAATAATGAGACTCAAATAACAACTCACAAGCTATATGGATTTTCTACATAAGGAGATATAAAGAGGATCTTAAACAGCTTACAAGAGATTCAAGTAAAGCGTGATGTAAATGGCATTGGACTAATCAGTAAACCAGTGCAAATCTTTCGCTAGGTTTGTAAACTACATAAGTAGAAGTAAATCAGTGTCAGAGTTTAACTTGTAATTAGCTGGAACTTATATTTGCTTTATGCACTGAAAGCTTCAGAACAAAGCTTGTTGTCTAAAATAGGTGTTGGACTCATATTTTAAGTTGTTAGAATTTTGATATTTCAAGTGTTCATTTCTTTTTAGAACTTGTCTAATAAGGTGTTTTGTTTGTTCTAAATTCTATATTTATTTTTAGATTAGGATTGGTTATCTTTTAAAGTTATTTATTTCTAATTAAATTATTTTAAGATTGTTATTTTCTTTTAAATTATAATTCTATGGTTTAAGCCTATAAAAGGCTTACTTATTATTTTAATAGGGGAAGTTCATTATTATTATTGACTAAAAACTTTTTGGAGAGTTTTCTTCATCTTCTTAAAGAAGTTCTTATGTTAGTTTCTCTACTAATTTTTTATCTTATTTAGCTCACTAATGACGATTATCTCTAGAATCTTATCACTTCTAATCTCTTGTTTATAGAGTGTGGCAATTAATATCCTTCTTTATATATTTTTATTTTAAATTTCTTAAATTAACTTTTTTTAATATAATGGTCATAATTCATATCATATTGATATCGAATTTCATTAATTTTATTGGTGAGATTCATATCAAATATCTCTTTACTTCGTCAATATATCTTAACAACAATCATTTTATGGATTTTAGATTCAACTTTTTGATTATTTTTTAAATACAAAGAGGTGGGAATAATTGACTAGGTTCCCTATCCATATATGCATTAACATCTTCAACTCAACTGTAGTTGATAAAATTCGATTCATTATATAACATGTGATATTGACCAATTCTTTCCAGAAGGCCTTATTTAGTATTAGAGATCTCTACATTGCTTTTTCTCTTTTGAACAAAGTTCTCTTCATCCATTTTGTCATTCTATTTTTTAGGAGTGTGTGCAACAATGAACTATCTTTTAATGCCTTTTTTCTTATAGAATACACCAAATTCATTAAAAATCTATTCTCCTCTATTTTTCATCCTTAAGCACTTGATCTTTGTATTAGAATTAAGTTCAACATACACTTTGAAAACATGGAAGATTAAGAACACATATTGTTTTCTCTTGATATGATACACCTAACATCTCTTGACATAATCATTAATAAAAAAGACAAAGTAGTTTGCTCCTCCTAGAGATGGAACCGGTGTTTTTCACACATTAGAATGAATCAAATGAAGAACAACCTTGCCTCTTGAATTTGACGTGTAAATTTTACAAGTTATTGCTTACTTGTAACACAATGTTCATAAAAAAGTAATGATATCCTTATGAGTCTAAAGAGTAACTTTTATTTAGTAAGGATCTTCATTCCTTGTTTAGATATATGTACATATCTAAGGAGTAACTTTTATTTAGAAAGGATCTTCATTCCTTGTTTAGATATATATACATAACATTGAAGATATTTCACTTTTGATTGCTTGAAGTGATTAATGCTTCTACTTCTAGTAATGTCTTTTCCTTTTATTTGTACAAGTTTTTAATTATCTTTTTTCTCTTTTAAAGTACAAGTGAACCTTAAGTTATCTTCAAAATCTTATTGAAAATTGTTATTTTTCACCCAAAATCATCTTATTGATCTAGAGATAAAAAAATCTTATTTAAGCCCTCAATATGCCATCCTTCTTAAAAAGTACGAATAGTATCATCATATATCTTTAGCTTAATAGTTCCAATACCAACAACCTTTAGAGGATAATTGTCATAATTATATATAGATCCTCCTGAGATAGGTTTGTAATGATGGAACCATTCTCTTCTAGAGGTCATGTGAAAAGTAGCTCTTAATTCAAAGAGTCATACATCAAGTAATGAACTCATACTTTCAATTTTTATTATTGCTTCACAATATAAACTATTGTCATCATCCGAAGTATTTGTGAATTTTTGTTGAAAACTGTAACTTATCTTTTGAAATTATAATAATGCTTTTTCAAGTGACCTTTTTTGCACTTATAGCATTTTAAATTCTTCTTACTTTTCGATTTTGATATATCATGATCTTAATTCCCACTTAGGCTATATTCAGTTGATCGCTTTTATCATCGTCAAAGCTTCACCTTATTGTGAATTAGACTACTTGTCTTCCTTATTCATCTAAAATTATGATTGCATCACCATCAAAGGCTAGGTAATTTGTAAGAAGATTATAGATTAAGTTTATGATGAGTTAATCATACAAGGTAAACTTCGAAGTGAATGTTTTACATGTTCATATAGCTAATAACGCTAGATGACAATTTGTAATAACATTTGTATCCATCTTATTTCATTTGGTATCATCTATGAAGTTCCATCTATGAAGTTCATTGGTCTTCTGCTAATTGTTGCAAAATAATTGTTTTTTCAAAGGATAGTTGTCATCTTCAACTACCATAACACAAAATTATTATCGTTAAACTTTCAATCTTAAATCTGGATGGCTCACACTATTTCATGTAAATAATAATTATATCCGTGAATAGTACCTAATACTTTCAAATAGTGAATAATATCTATTTTTATGGGTAGGATTTACTTATAGTGGTAACCATAGAAAATACAATAAGTAGATACATGCATTTTAAGTATGCTCTGATACCACTTGTCGGAATGATTAAGTGAATAGAATAAGATCACAACTCAATTAAAATTGGAAGAAATATTATGCAAAATATTATTATGAGTAAAAAAAGAATTATAATACAAATATTCACAAATTATAAGCTGTAAATATTGATTTATAACTTAAAATCTATAAAATTGAAATCTGCATAAATTCTACTCTTAAATGTTTGAATTTGTTTCTTAATACATAAAATAAGAAGATAGGTGAATATTATAATCACACATTTAAATTTGTTAAAAAAATTACAAAAGCTAATATTTAAGTTTGTCTTATAAATTATTTATAAAATATAAATAATATTTAAAGGTAATCCTCTCTTGTGACAAATCTTCATATCCTTCCTTTATATTGTGTTCTGTTTTGCCGTATGAGAAATGACAGCTTTAATCTCAGCCTAGGTGGCTAGGTAGAATCTGAGACTTAAAATCTAGCAAATACTAAAGCAAATGGGTGGACATCAAAGCTTCATGTCCTGCAGTTATACAAGGTGAAGCTAAAGTAAATTCTTCTAACAATCTGGAGTATGTTCTCTCCTTTGATGCATTATACATGGTTGTACCTGACAAAGTTAACAGAATAACAGCTTCTAGTGATGTTAGAGCTGCCGGCATATCTATTATAATCATCGTCACATGTGAACATTAGTTTTGGTTTCATAGGAAGACTTATCCTACCATGGTTTGCAGCTTGAGTTGGTTATCAGCCTAAAAGCTGCGGCTTGAAAAGGAAAAGCCGATACCCATCTGCCCAACATCGTCTTGGCCCAAGATAACTTTTCGGCTCGAGTCCAGACCGAACTCCGTCGTAGAATCGTGGGTGCTTACCTAGTGTTCTAGAAGTAAGAACCGCTGGAGTCCTCAAACCTCTCTGGAGTCCTCAAATCTCACCATTTCTTTGTCGGATCAATTCACTGATCGGAATACGCAAGCTTTATCAACGAAAAATGGCGTCTTCTTCATTTAGTGGCGATGAGACAGCCCCATTCTTCGGCTTCCTAGGAGCAGCGGCAGCTCTCGTTTTCTCTTGTAAAAGCAAACCCTCACACGTACCTTTTCCAATTCTAAAAATTTCATCTTCGATGTAACAAAGCTTGAGTCTTTGAATAATTTTCAATGTGCAGGTATGGGAGCTGCCTATGGGACGGCGAAGAGTGGAGTGGGTGTGGCGTCGATGGGTGTGATGAGGCCAGAGCTTGTAATGAAATCGATAGTGCCCGTTGTTATGGCCGGAGTTCTGGGTATTTATGGTCTGATTATCGCTGTTATTATCAGCACCGGAATCAACCCCAAAGCCAAATCTTATTACCTCTTTGATGGCTATGCACATCTTTCCTCGGGCCTTGCTTGTGGTCTCGCTGGCTTATCTGCTGGTATGGCCATTGGTATTGTTGGTGATGCTGGTGTTAGGTACTTAACAAACCCATTAATATTTTCTATAATCTGGTTGCCGGTATTAGTTTTTCTTTTTGCGATGATTATGGTGATGGGAAGTGGTGATAGTGATTCGATTTATTGTGCTGTAACTGGATTGGCGGTGTATTAGGATACAGTGGGTTATGCAACTTTAGTGCGTTTTCTTTGTTTTGACTAATCCTATATAAAGTTGATTGATTGATGATGATTATAGTGTGAAATGAACATGGTATGGTGATGGTGTGACAATGTCAATGTGGTTAAGCGTATTCCCATTACGAACTGTATCATTGTGAAGTTGAAGACGTTGATAAGGTCTTTTTTTTTTCTTTTTTCTGATTATTGGACGTTGTGGAAGAGATTATTATAGTAATTCTAGGTTATTGTCTAAATACAGCTTACAGGTTAACTGTTCTCCGTGTAGCCAAAGGTATAAAATTTTTCATCTGGGTAGTAATGCATTCTTATGGGGTTACTAATACACTTCAATAATTATTGGATTAATAGGAAAATATTTTGTCTATTTTTCATTGCTGGAGGAATGTGGATTACATAAAACTATGGTAGATTGTAAACAAGCACATTTTTGAGGTTGAACATGTATGAACTCCTGGTTGTATATGTTACGTATTATCCCAGATACCTTTGATTTTTGCACGAGGGCAATTGACTTGAAGTTTGAATACATCGCTCTGTAATATCTTATTGACTCAAAATACTGATGACTGATTGGAATGCTTTTCAAATGTACTTAAAAAGTTTTGAAAGCATTACTTTCATTACTCCTGGTTTTGGAATGATTATACTTTGTTTATCTTTATCACTGTAAGGAGCTTTGTCTGGGTCATTGATAACTGACATTCCTATGAAGATGAAACTGATTTTATTCAGTATATCTTTGCAGAGCTAATGCACAGCAGCCAAAGCTTTTCGTTGGAATGATTCTTATTCTTATATTTGCTGAGGCTTTGGCTTTGTATGGACTCATTGTTGGTATCATCCTCTCTTCCCGAGCTGGCCAATCCAGAGCAGATTAGAACTAATCAAGTCACTCTTAAAGTTAAAGAATATAGAGTTTGTAGCTGTTGTTGCTTCTGATGCATGTATTCCAAATATATCTTTGGGATTGCTCAATATATTTATACTTTTGAGCAATTGTCTCCCTGAAATAAAGTTCGTTATTCTTTTTGTGGCATTTTGTTGTATTCTGTCCGTATATTGTCTGACCGACATGTTGAAAGCTGGTTTACAGAGTGTAAGGTGATTTATAAAAAATGTGTGCATTTGAGTAACAAAAGCATCACGATTACGTCCTCTCTCATCACTGTGAAATGTTATTAGACATCTCTGCTACTGCCAATTCTTTCGTTGTTGAAATTTCTTCGTTCTTTTGTTCTGCTTAATTCCAGGTCTCTTTAAAAGAACACTTATTTCTTGAGCCTTCTTTTTCAGGGTTATAGAATTTCCTCGGTATATTTTCTTGAGAAATGTAGATGTGTACGTACTGTTGGATTCATAGTCTTAATGTTGGATTTGATTTTCATGAAGCTGGAGACAGCTAACCTCTCCTATCAGAACGCTGTAATCTGGGCTAGTTACTGTTAAGGTTTTTGATGGAGCTCTGCTGTAATCTGGGCTAGTTACTGTTAAGGTTTTTGATGGAGCTCTTTCTCCCTACTAATTCTTGATTATAATGGAGTTTTAATGGAATTGATAAAATAAATATGAGCAATGTCTTGCTTCATTTTACAAAGTAGTCTTGCAATTTCAAGCTTTTTGTGTAGTCATCTGATGCTTCTTCCTACTCTACTTCTAGTATTGGACCCTAGACGTAATTCCCGCTCTTTTTTTTTTTCTTCTTTTTGAGGCTGGTGAAGAAGTACCATGAGGTTGTGTCAAAGTTGTATTGACAGCTGATATCCTGGAATACTAAGGGTATGTTTGGATGTAAGTGGAGGAATGGAAGGGAATGGAATAAAATGGCCCAAATGACTCAAGCCATTATTTGGGAGTCTATTTTAAAACATGATGGAATGGCAATTAATGGCTTTGGAAGCCATCCTTTGCCATCCAAAATTCAATATTTTGTGACATCTCAAATTGGGGGGTCAGGGATGGAATGACATAGCTTGCCTTCCAAACCCTAATTTAATGACAAAAATACCCTCAAAAAATTAATGAAATTACAACCCCAGTCCAGCAAA
>JAOSBL010000210.1:20762208-20774224 GCA_027568915.1 Erythroxylum roraimae
ATACTCGTTTGCCGCTTCGCTTCGATGTGTTTTCCGATTCGCGAACTTTTCGCATTCTGTTTGCTTTTCGCGTTTTTTCTGTTTTGTTCGGTTGGGATCCGGTTTCGGATCGGGTTCCAACAGGCAGTGTCATGTCAGCAAAGATAATGGTGAAACTAACGTCGGGCTATAATTGAAAAAATTAAAAGTTTAACCGTTTTATTGCTACTTTTTAAAGTTTATGTTATAATTGAAAAATTAAGGAAAAATTAGGTTGTTTTTGTAATTAACCCATAATGTAATCGATGTACAATGTGCGATTAGTGAACAATCCAATGTATATATAGTGTCAAGTAGTACCTAGTCACATACTAAGTTATTTAACTTTTAATTATTCAACCCTAAATATTATTTTAAGTTCAAAAGTATTTTTAAAACTAAAAAAAATTCTTAATTATGTATATAACACACACACACAATATGCAATATTCATCTTTGAGCACTTAAAACATTAAGATGACCATGATAATGCTTCTATGAATTTTTTTTTTATTTGGAACACTCGAAATGAATTTAATATTCCATATTCTTGTGTTACATGAGTTGTATTACTTTAAAATTCTCTTGAATTATATATGTGTTCCACTTTGATTATTTCTTCTATTCTTTGATTTTTTAATTGATTTAATTGACTTCTTTATTTATTTTTTCCTAGTTGTATTGCTATAAAATTATCTTGAATTATATACAGACTCCACTTTGATCATTTCTTCTACTCTTTGATTTTTTAATTGATTTATTCCACTCCTTTGTTCACTTTATCTTTCAGTTATATTTATGTTTCAATTTTTTATAAAATAACTTACCAATATAACTAAAAAAAACTAGTACTAACATATTTTATTCTCACCAAAATTATTAATTAAAAGTTCACTTAAATCTTCAGAAAGAAGTATTTTAGGAAATTATCCATACACTTCATGTTAATTATTATTAATTAAAAATTCACTTAAATCTTTAGAAAGAAATATTTTAGGAAATTATCCATACACTTCATGTTAATTATGGTGGGTGCACGTTGCCCTTATCGGCCACTTGGATTGAACCTATGGTTTCATTTTGAGTCGATAATTTACCAAGTGATCCATCTAAAATACGCGATTGGCAATTATATTGTATTTTTAGAATTTATTTAGCGTGCACTTGATGCTCCGTTTTTTTTAAATAGGAAAAAGGATATGTTATCTCTTCCAAAGCATAACTCTGTCCGTTTGGACTAGCAGAATCTTCCAGGAAAGTTCCCCACCATCCAGGACGGAATTTCCACAACCTATAAGCTTATAAAAGGCTCTTAATTAGTTTCAAAGAGAAACCCAAAGGGTAAGTAGTGAAGTAAGTGAACAGTCCAAAAGAAGTGAGAAAACATGGAGATTGAGGAAGTAAGCAGCTGCGAGGCACTTCCCCTTCTCTCATTGAATCATGTCTCTTTGCTTTGCAGATCAGTATGGGATTCTGTCAGGTTTTATGAGAATGTTCTGGGTTTTGCTCTCATCAAACGCCCCTCTTCTTTCAATTTTAACGGAGCTTGGTTAGTTCTAACACTTTATTTTAACAATCACTATGACTATTTCCTTTTGTACATTGCCCATAATCAAGCTTCCAACTTTTTCACAATATTTGACTAAATCGTCTCTTTTTTCTGCAGGTTATATAGCTATGGAATTGGCATACACTTGATCGAAAACCCATCACTTGCAGATTTTGACAAGATCATGGAACCTCGTCCAATCAACCCCAAGGATAACCATATGTCCTTCCAAGTAATGTTGACTAATTCCAACTTCTTATGTGATTTATTCAAGTAGTATGAATAGTAGCAGAAGCTGTGTACTGTTTTTCATAACAAAAAAGAACGGAATTTGCAGTGCACAGACGTTGGCCTTGTGAAGAGCAGACTGCAACAAATGGGAATGAGGTACGTGACAGCTTTGGTGGAGGAAGATGGGGTAAAGGTGGACCAGGTATTTTTTCATGACCCAGATGGCTACATGATCGAAATATGCAACTGTGGTGACATACCGATCCTTCCAATCTCATCCTGTTCTTTCAAGCCAAGAACGGCAACATTCAAAACCGCTGCAGCGACTAAATGTGGATTCATGGAAAATGTACTGATGGAGAGTTTGAGCATGGACATCCTCAATATTTCATTTTGACCAAATTACAGTTGGTGTTCGTAACTTTCAAGAAAGTGACATACTGTCTAATACAGGTCCTTTCTTGGGGTCATCAACAGGTTGGTTGGAGTTGTCTATGAGATCCTGTAAAATAAGATAGTAAGAGGAGATTGTACTGTATTTGCCAATGATACATGTAGGCCAAGATGTGGCTTCTAAATTTTATTAAGTGGAAATATAATACACTCCCTTTGGTTTGGTTGGCCGAATCTTTTCCCTCTATAATTCGGATTCGGATCCTAAGATTTGGCCCACAGCCCTCCACTGTGGGCCAATTTAGTAATCTCAGTCTTTTATGGCCTATACAGCGTCCAGGCAGGTCCTATTAGAGCCTGAACTTTATGTCCCATCGGGATTATGCAAACATAGTCCAAATCCTACACGCCAAATGTGTGCGAAGGAAAGCCATAAACCTAAAACGAGGTTTTACGGTTTTAGCGTACATGTAATGTACATTTGACGGGATTCAGGCAAAAGCAACACTGGAGATCGTAAATGAGGTGGAGCCCAGGTCAGATATCAAACTGATGGGCAAGAATCATCCAAGAGCCACTATCACTAACCCTCTCTCGTGGCATCTTGAACTTGTGGCCGATGTTGCCTCAGACCCTGAACCCAAAGCATCCTCCTTCATTAACTATACGTCTATATGCCTCGTGAGAGCTTCTTAAATCCACTTGTGCTGTGTGTTATCCCTTCTGGAATCTGCTTGCTGTTGTGGGACCACCACTTTATCTCCTCTCCAGACGCCAATAGACTCTTCGTCACTATCAATCAAGTCACCACCCACCACCAACATCTCCCTAGATAATACGAACAAAGACAACCTTAAGAGAGAGACTATAACAATCACGTATCCAATCATTGACACGTTAGCTTCTCAGAATTGTTCCTTGTTGGGACTGGTGGTGTTTGTTGCATCCCTTAATTTAACGAAGTTTCTGTCCGCCTTTCGTGTGGACAGTGCATGAATCTTTTCGTCGGGTGATTGTAGAAATGATAGTGGGACTGAATTATGCGTACCCTTTGTGACGCCTATGAGAGTGCCGCTGCCGCTGTTTTCTGCGCCGCTGATGAGGCCGCTCTTTGCCGTCCCTGTGACGACAAGGTATGCCTTTTGCTCTTTTGCATTCTATAGTTAAATAACTTGTGCGTTTGAGTTTGTTCTTTATCGAAAGGATTAAACTTTAATGGTCTGCCTTATAGTGTCACTCTTAAATAGCATATTGCCACTTTTAATCAAGTTTATCGCACGATTTTTAAAATAACAGTGATTTGTTTCTTGAAGATTGAAACTTTTTGATGGTTTGCAAGTTCAAAGATGACTCTTCGAAATCCTGATGTTGGTCTAGATTATATGGGCCACCATCTTTTCTCATGGCTTTGAGTTACAAATTGCGTTGGCAGGTCCACATGTGTAATAAACTTGCTAGCCGCCATGTGCGAGTCGGTTTGGCAAATCCCAGTGATGTTCCTCGCTGTGACATATGTGAAAATGCACCTGGTATATCAGTCTTCATTGCTATATAGTAGTATCGTACAAATAACTCTCTTTTCGTGCTGTATCTATCCTTTGGTGCTCCTGCAAAGATGGTCACAAACTTACGCTTTCTGCCTGAAAATTTTTTGCAGCTTTCTTTTACTGCGAGATAGATGGGACTTCCCTTTGTTTGCAGTGTGACATGATTGTTCATGTAGGTGGTAAAAGAACACATAGGAGATATCTGCTGCTAAGACAGAGAGTTGAGGTATGTAAATCCTTTCCTTGACGGAATTTCCTCTTAATATTTCCTTCATTTATGCAGAAATGTGCTGAATTTTCTTTTGTTACGTAGTTTCCAGGAGATAAACCTGAGGACCCAGTTGAAGCCATGAAAGGACAAAATGACTCACCTAAGCTCACAATAGGAGAGAATCAACAAAATCATCGACTCTCTCCTGTTCCAATGTCTGATGAAAATTCTGATGGGCTTGCGAAGATGGATAACAAAATGATTGATTTGAATATGAAGCCTAATCGAATACATGAACAAGCTTAACACTGTCAGGTCAGTCTATGGATCCTCCGTTCAACTGGAGCCTGAAAGTTTTATGTTTCAATTACCTCTTATCTCCCCTGGTGACTTTTTGCATTTCCAAGAAGGGAATATATCTTATGTGGACGATAGGAGCTAAAATGCTTTCTTTTTTCACTTCAGCAATCAGAAACTGCTGGTGAAAGACTGAAGAGAAATCTTGTCTTCCAAAGTTTTCACTTGAAAAAATCCGCGAAATAATTCTAAATATCTGATCTTGAAAAAACTTGGAAAAACTCTGTGGTAGCTGTAAGAATGCATAAAAAAAAATGAATGTGAGACATTTTCTTGACAATCTACGAAACTCGAAGAGATCCAATTCGTTAGAAAATGAAAATCCGAGGAATGATTGAAATAATCAAAGAAACTGGAATGACATTCTGTTCTGTAGGGCCTTAGTTTTACTGGAATTAGCACCATTTATTTGGGTACTGAAGCTCAGAATTAACCTTTCTCATGGAGTTATCTGATCCTCAGAATTAACCTATCTCATGGACGTTATCTGATCTTGGAAGGTTAAGATTATTTTGGCAAGTTATGGCCAAATTTAGGAGAAGCAAACTTCGGTTTCATCTATTAAATGTTGGAATTACTATCTTTCTAGCTTTGTTCCATAACAAATACAAGTGCCAGAAATAAAGAATACGCCAACCAACATCTAGTGATCTTTTATGCAAAAAACACGTTTTGTTGAGAATCTGAATTACCTGAATAAGTGGAGGCTTCTCACTTCTATACATCAATTACACTTTTCTCAAAGTTGGAACTGGGAAATCATTGTCAATTATAAACCAGCAACAGAAATAATCACAGAAGTTTCATAGTACAGCTTCTAGTGGGGCTTAGGAGCTAGTGGCATTATCTGTGATAAAACTATGATGCTAGCAATCTTGTCCGCTGTCCACAGTATGTTTCCTTTCATTCTAGTTCTGATTCAGCTGAACCAATTAACGATGGAACTATTCTGACAACTCTTTCTGCCTCGTCTGCAGGAGCAATGATCGTTTTGTTAATCTTCCATCGCCAAACTGATGGTGCGGTTCGACATTCTATGCTTGAAAGGAAGTGCGTTCTTTATGCTTCCATTAAATAATAGGTGGTGTGTCAGAAGTCGACTTGACCCTGAATTTGTTTTGTAATATGTGATATTCTTGTTAGATTTTGGGGAACATGTTCATGTAATGTATCTTAGTTTCCAAGGACCTTGGACAAGACCAAAATTTTCTATCCCAAAAGCAAAAGATATAATCATCGCTGTGAGCTGCAGACTTCTGTTCTTGAGACAATATATGCAATGGCCAAAATGTCAATGTAAGACATTTTGGAGAAGTCTTGTATTTTAAGATACTGCTTCTGGTTTTGGATATGAAATATCATCCCTGAAAGCGGATTTTCACTTTTTCTTTCAGAATCTCATCAAGTTTAGGATCCAAAAAATCAAATCTTTAAGAGCTGTCAAGATTTTTTTTCCTTCTGTCGCGTTAAACATGTGTCCATCCTGTTGTTTTCATGTGGAAGTTGGCAGGTAAAGTGGCATGTGTTGCAAGGAAAGTAACAGAAATAGCTGAAGTTGCGGCAATTGAAGGTCATGGTCATTGGTCTTGGGCAGTAGAAATTCACTTTATTTTGCAAGTAAAAAGTAATCTAGAAATGGAAAACAAGTTAACTAATGAGTACTTTAAGATTATATGTCCAGTGATTTTTTCCAATAGACATACAAAAAGTTCTATAAAGTAATAGTTTTGTAGTCATATGAAATTTATTAATAAAAATTATTAAATTTAAGAATTTATAAAGTTCATTCACAATTCAACAAATATATATTTAAAAATTAAACTATATTATATTATACTTTACATTTTAGTTAATTTAAATATGAATATAATTCAACAAATAGAATATATTAAATTAATAAACAATAGAAATAAGATTCAAATAATTAAATTAAAAATACAATAATTATATTTCTAAAAAGATTATAGTCAATTATGTATATATCTTAACTTAAAAAATATTAATTTATAATATAAATAGGATCACACAATATGTAAGAATATAACTTATTAATATAAGTTAAAGCTAATATATGGTAAACGTTGTTAATTAATTGAGTTTATTGTATATATTAAAATCAAGATAAAAGTCATAAAAAACAAATAAAAAATATTTTAGCCATAACTTTATCTCCTCCTTTAAAATCATAATAAAAACTCTCTTTTCTTAAAAAAAATAAAGACCCTCAAAATTAAACATGAAAATGAAGGTATAAACTCAAAAATATTAAATAATATAATAAATTATAAATTTTTAGTTGAAATTAATTTTTAATATATTATGACAATAAAAATAAATTATTTAAATATTATCTAAAATTAATTTTTTTTTAATATTTTATAATATGAATACCCTTTTAATATTGTAAAACTTTTTAGCTTTAAAGTCCAAAGTCCAAAGTCCAAACAATATTTCTCAGCATATGGTTTCTGAGTAATTAACTGAAACGGAGGGATTTCGAGCAAGAATCAAGTAACTCGTCATTGCCCAGAGGAAAAGAGCATTTAGACCGACTCGCACGACATCCTCAAAGAACAAGAAAACACCGGCCAGTGGGTAAACCATTTTCTGGGGAAATATGAGGTCAGTTGTCGATTGGATACTCCTGACGGTGTCTTTGTCCCTGCTCTCGACGGTGTCTCATAGCTTTGCGACCCCTCGCACGGTGCTTCAGCGGTTGTCGGGAAGCGATAAGTACTTGACCACCGACGAGCTCTGGTTCAACCAAACTCTCGATCACTACTCTCCATATGTAGCTTCTTTTACTCACTTTCCCTCCGTAATGGGATTTTCTAGCGATTCTGTTTAAGTTTGGGAATGTGGGTAATTGAAGTATGGTGTTTGCAGGATCATCGACAGTTCAGGCAACGGTACTACGAGTATCTTGACTACTTCAGAGCTCCTGATGGACCTATTTTTCTGCATATTTGTGGCGAATCTTCTTGCAACGGCATAGCCAATGACTATATCAGCGTAAGTGTTCATCTGGGTCTGAATGGCTGATGTATTCCTTTGCCATTTCTGAATTCGATTTAAGGTTGTTGTCGCATTTTTTGTCTGGATCATAGTATCCTGCTATTGCTTTTCGGATCTGCTTTTCAGGAGATGGAAAGTTTGATTTTTTTTTAATAAAATTCTGTTGGGTTGAACAGGTTTTGGCGAAAAAGTTTGGAGCAGCTGTGGTATCACTTGAGCATCGTTACTACGGAAAGAGTTCACCTTTTGATTCATTAGTCACCGAGAATTTGAGGTACCTTTCATCCAAGCAGGCGCTTTTTGACTTGGCTGTTTTCCGCCAATATTATCAGGCAAGTAGTTATGTGATATCAAAGAACAATTCTTTGTTTTCCAGATAGATTTTGTGTGTTTAACTTGATCGACATAATATTTACCTTGATTTTTTTGAGGTATATTTGAAGCCTGAGTTTCGACCCTACCTTTTCCTGGTTCTCTTGGATGCAAAAGGTGAAATGAGAACAAAAGATTTTGGACTTTGAGAATTGTATCTGAAGAAAATGGTTTAAGCTTTAAAGTAGAAATATATGCTTGGCAAACAAGTTTGAAGTTTGATTTTTCCTCTATTTGTTACAGTATACTAAAGTCGATGATCCTATATTAATAAACATAGCAATAACTACCACTTGCCTAATACCTCATTTTGGCTGATATTGTTCTTTTTATAGGACGCTCTGAACCACAAGCTCAACAGAACAACTGTTGAAAATCCCTGGTTCTTCTTTGGTGTCTCATACCCTGGTGCCCTCAGTGCATGGTTCCGACTTAAATTCCCACATTTAACATGTGGAAGCCTTGCAAGTTCTGCCGTTGTTCTTTCTGTTTACAACTTCACGGAATTTGATAGGCAGGTAAAGAACTTATAATAAATATACAGTTCATGATCCTGTTCATGCTTGTTTCTTTGAGTTTGATTATCTGCAATTTGTGCTTCTGTCCTTTAAAACTTTTGTTTTTATTTCCTCTTGTAAGACCATTTCCATACTTCCATTTGCAGATTGGTGAGTCAGCTGGTGCTGAATGTAAAGCTGCTCTACAAGAAACTACTCGTCTTGTTGAAGAACGTCTTGAATCAAATAAGATAGCAGTAAAGATGTTATTTGGTGCAGATGAGGTTAAGTTTTACTATCCTGTAATTTTGTATTTTTTGAACTGGAACAAAATGATCTTTATTTAACTTGGTTTTGTATCTGGATTTCTTACCTGTGTTTGCAGCTTGAGATCGATGGAGATTTTCTCTACTTTCTAGCAGATGCAGCAGTTATAGCAGTATGTGTGATTTCTTTCTGTCACCGATCAACTAGAAGGTTGGATTTAATGAACTTTATGCAATTTTGCAGTTTCAATATGGCAATCCCGATGTACTGTGCACGCCTCTTGTTAAAGCAAATAAAGTTGGAGAAGATTTGGTGGTAAGCTCAACTTTATGTTCCTCCTTTCATTATTGGATTACTTCAAAGAAACTTTACCAGCTGTCATCTATCCTTGTGGTCTCTAGTTTCCTTGGATCTTGGATGTTGGATGTTGGTTGTTGGTGGAAATCTGAGTAACAAAGACTGTAGTACTATTATTTGACTGACATGCTCCAATTGACATGCATTTTGCTGAAATTCCTGCCAGATTTGGGTATTTTACATGTCCTATCCTTGTCTAAGTGATGATACATGATATCTGATTCTTCAGTTTGTTGCCATTGCAGTGGGTTGGGTGCTTATCTATGAATTTTAGTTATACTGCTTGTAATCATTCTTTATGTATGCTCTAAAGGTTTATTAACCCTGATACTTACCTAATTTCTATCTTCACATTACTTCATGATTTTGTTGCCAGAAATAGGAATATTGGCTTTTAAATCTCTGGAAAAAGTAGCTTTCAGAAATGTTTTCATGGATAAATTATCTTTGCAGCATGATGATGAGACTTTTTGCTTTTTTAATTTATGATATCCCATTCCTTTGCTTGTTTAATTTGTTTAAATGAACACAATTATAAATTCAGGATGCATATGCTAAATATGTTAAGGAGTATTATCTTGGAAGTTTTGGTGTCAGCGTTCAAACATATAACCAAAAACATCTGAAGGAAACTGCTCTCACTAAAGATTCTTCTGACCGATTATGGTGGTTCCAAGTTTGTTCTGAAGTTGCATATTTCCAAGTTGCACCGTCCAACGATAGTATTCGCTCTTCAAAAGTCGACGCAAGGCATGCCTTTTGTTCTGTTATGTAGCACCCTTTAACAAGTTCTGTATGCTTCTATGTTGAAGTTGTCCTTCGTCTCTGTATTCTTTTGTTCTTTTCTGCTTTGCCCAGTTGAAAGTTGTTGCTCTTGTTTTGCAGATACCATTTGGACCTCTGTAAGAACGTTTTTGGAGGGGACATCTATCCTGAAGTTGATGCAACAAATATATACTATGGGGGCACAAAAATTGCTGGTCTGCACAATTTTCTTCTTTACTGAATATATACAAACCAATTATGTTCAAAAATAGTAGTTCAAAAAAACATCTTCCGTTTTACCATGCTAACTTGTTCCGTTTAGTTTTACTGCAATTCCTGTGCGTACATGCGTGCATGCATATGTTGCACAAACATGTAAATTGGCCATTGCCACTTTGGATTAGCTTATGTCATGTCATGGAGGTGGAGTTTCCAAGAAAGGTTTCGAGAAATGCCTTTCATTATGCTGAATATAAACTTCATCAATGCATCAGAAGAAAGGAAGAATTAACTAACCTAGGATTTCTGTGCGAAACATGAGCAAATCACTTGGTCATTTTGATTTGTTAAGCATATATGATTTCAATGACTGCAGTTATGTTTGGCATCCTTGGTATTGCTGATCTTTATGAAATCACAATCAAATACTTGTTAATAGCCCTGGTACCTTGCAGGTTCAAAAATTGTATTCACAAATGGCTCTCAAGATCCCTGGCGTCATGCGTCAAAACAGATTTCAACCCCCGATAGTAAGTTTCAATTCCTTAATAAACCAAGATAAAAGAAATATACGACGAAAGAACAATTACATTCCAACATTTCCAATCCCAACTTTCTCTATTCAACTGACTGTCTTTAAAACTTTCCAGTGCCTTCCTACCTAATCTCCTGTCATAATTGTGGTCATGGAACTGATCTGCGAGGATGTCCTCAGTTTCCTTTAAACCTTGAAGGTATACACTGTCTTTTTCATATTACACAAGCATAAAGGTTTGGTATTTGGGGATCGGTTTCCTTCAATGTCAAAACTTTGAATTACTTGAGACTGTTGTGGCTGCTAGAATCTTTTTATCGTCACATGACTTCACCAAGTTGGTGGTGATGCAGTTTGACAAGCTTTTTGATTCTAATTCTGTTCAGAATATGGAACTTTCTTTAAAACATCATGGTTTTTTGTCTCAGGCAATGCCCAGAACTGCACTTCTCCTGAAGCAGTGAAGAAAGTAAGGCAGCAGATGATACAACATATAGACCTCTGGATATCCGAGTGCCAGGCTCGTGGTTGGAACGACATGTGATGGTATTTCTTATCAATAAACAAATAACATTAACCAAAACTGGTTCTATGTACTGCCTTTCCAATGGATGCTTAGGTGGCCATTGCTTGTACCCTTGCAACTGGTATGGATAGGAACGTATAACCAACCACCTTTGTTATTCACAGTAAACACTTCACTAATGTTTCACAGCTTTGTCTCTGTATATGAATATTGGTGACATTGTGTACTCTGCATAGAAAATGTGATTAGTGGATTGTGAACTTGTTTACTCGAAGAAATAAACTCTGCTTCTCGGTAAACATTTCCATGTGTAGCAGTTCGAAATTCGTAAATGACTTGAACCAATCGTAACTTCTGCTTCCAGAAGAAGCAGAGGTACATGCCATCTTGAAACCAAATGTACAAGGTAAAGGGTGTAATAGTAATTATGTTGTAAATGTTCCATTTGGACATAACGTGTGGATCATCAGTCATATTTCTCAAGAAAAATTGGACTGTTAAAAAAGTGTGCATAAGTCATTAATGTTCTTGGATAAGTCTTTACATACTAAATTAGGGAGACTAAAAGAAAAATTAGTTTTAGAGTCGAAAATTGCTGACAGAAAATATTGATTTTTCGTAAGCAAATAAATTTAGCGACGGAAATTGCCGACGAAAAGAGTCGTACGAGAAATAGCCGTAGGTAAAATTTTCTAATGGGATTATAATTCCGTCGCAAAATTTTCCGATAATATCACAATTTTTGTAGGTAAATTTACCGATAGAATTACAATTTTGTTGTTAAAATTATAGGCGGAATTAAAATTTTCATCGCTAAATTTTTCGACGGAATTATAATATCCGTTACTAAATTTCTCGACGGAATTACAATATCTGTAGGTAATTTTAGCTGGATAATTACGGATAAATAATATCCGTCGCTAAATTTACCTACGGAATATAACATTCTGTCGGTAGTTTATCTACGGAATATTATAATTCTATCGGGAAATTTACTTATAGTAATTTTAGTTACCACTTCTCACTTCCCATCAGAATTTTCTGTTAATAATCTATTGATTTTTTTTTGCATTTAATTTCTCTAAATAATATAATCTTGATTGATAATATAATGTAAAAATTATCCTGATTGGTAATATAATATAAAAATTATAATG
>JAOSBL010000210.1:20815096-20836346 GCA_027568915.1 Erythroxylum roraimae
TACCACCCTCGTGAGGCACGGACTCGGATATCACCCACGATGTCGGGTTCGGGTCTTGCGGGAGTGGGATGCTACAATAATTGTACATTGTAAATGAAATTATAATGAGGTTATAATTATGAAATGTATATTGCATTTATATATTATTTCTAAATTATTTTTAGTCATTGTTCTATTAAAACTGAATATTAATAGAAGGCAAAAAGATTAGCATACGCTATGTTTTTCCTTATGAAGGAAGTAGTCGATCCCATAGACTAAAGTATAGAGATACTTAAATAAACATGTGGGTATTTGTTAGAAAAAAATTTGTTGAATAGACCCGATATAAAAAATCTATTTGGAACATTACTTTATGTCTATAGAATTCTCATTGTGATGATTGTATAAGTGATCATTTAACTTGAGGTCACCAAAGACTATTTATGACCTATTTAATCATGAGTCGGTCCATCAATAGTCATTGGATATAAAATTATGTGATCAAGATAGCATTCATCACCCTAAAGTAATTAGGGAGAATGTTCCGTTGTTCTCGATTATTATTGATTCAGGAAATCCTTGATCAAGGTAAAATGACAATTTGTAAATAGTTTACAAATGTCGTTAATCAAATCGATGACTAATAGCGGAGAATTAATATGATTGGACTTAAAAAGAGTAAACATTTATTCCCTACAAACATTTATTTCATGCTCTCTCTTTCACTTCTTAACTAATCCTTTTATAACTTAAATCACCAGGTCTCATTAATCAAAACCAAAATATTGGAAAATTTGTAATTAATAATATGAGTTCTCATAAACTACATAAATAAGCAATCGTCTCAATAATCATTTTTAATTCAAATGTAATAGGAATGAATACCCTCCTATTGATGTCACTCTATGCACTCAAAGTGTTTTGGTTATTAATGATTGTGCATGTCAATATAGATGATAAGTGGTGATTTAGTCATATTTTACTCCCTTTTTTAATACATTTTGTTTGTTTATTTAAGTTTTTAATTGATTTTGGTACTTAAGTTGTTCACATTTTGTTTTTAGGTCTAATTCATTCACTTAAAGTAAAAATAAATAAATTCAAACAAGTTTGGAGTAATTTAGAGCTTTTTTGATTAAGTTTTAAAGCATAAGAAAATATAAATGATCATGTAAGAGAGTTTGGAGATGTGTTGAGGATTTTTTGTTGTTCACACTGATATAGGCTAGCAACATACTAGTGTTGAATTATGAGAAGGCCATATTCATGCAACACATCCATGTTTATGCACGTGTTAGCTTCAGAAACTCTTAGCGCTAAATTTAAGCTACACATTCATCAACAAACTTATGTTTAGTCACCAAGTTTTTGTTACCATTGCTAGGGACTAGGATATTAGGAAAGCTTATTTAATATTAATCTAGCCGTTTATTTTCATTTCTTTTCTTTTCTTTTAATTAATTTTTATAGCCCTCTATCATGATCTTGTGTTGTGGTTTGTTTGTAGGATTTGGATACTCATTATTATAGCCATTAAATACAATTGAGGGATGGAGAGGACATCTTTCTCATGGGGTTTATGATATGTCATCTCTTATGGTAGTTTTAGAAGCTCAGTAAACATCCATAATATGTTGTCAAATTTATAAAGGAAACCACCCAAATCAAGAATGTCAAACATTAGGCCATATGTGGGGGCATCTAATTCATATAGAGAACTAGCTTTAAGATGCCTCATATGGGAATACTTAGAATCTAGAGTGGAGTGATCATTCTAGATTTTTGCATGAATGGCAATTAGAGGATATGTTCTGCATGAATGGTAGTTAGAGGATATGTCTTTATGTAATTTGTTGCTTTAACTAAGGCTACTCTCTAATGCACTAAAGAACTAGGTGTTAAAGAACACATGAATATGATAACATTGTGGAATGGAGAAGAGCCAGAGGTAGGAATAAAAGGAGTAAGCCACTGTTTTAGAAGAAGAGGATGATATTAACCCCTTAGTAGAGGAGTAAGTAGCCTATCTTGAGTTAACGAGCCTATAGTGCAGAGGAAGGAATTTGAAGAAATATATAGGGGTAAAGAAACGAGGTTGAATCCTTTATTAAAGATTCACCTATGTTGGAGCTAAAGAAACTACTTGATCTTCTAGAGTATTCGTTTTTGGAGAAGGATTCAAAGTTATTGGTAGTCATAACATCAAACTTAAAGGAAAACAGAAAAGAAAAATTGTTGAAGACACTTAGAGAACATAAGAAGGCTATAATATAAAAGAGCTCAGTTATTAAGGGATCAACCCTTATTTTTGTACATATAAAATTTTAATAGATTATAATTTTAAACCAGTGGTGCAACCTTAATATAGCCTAAACTGAACATGAAGGAAGTTATGAAGGTAGAGGTAATTAAACTTCTTGATGTAGGAATAATTTACCCTATTTTGTATAGTTCTTAAGTGAGCTTGGGATAATGGTGGTGACTAGTGATTGGATCGAGTTGATCCCCACAAGGACCATTTTCAGGTGGAGAGTGTGTATAGGATATAGGAAGTTGAATGATGCTACTCAAAAAAGTCATTTTCTCTTCCTTTTATTGATCAGATGCTAAAGCAGTTAGCTGCCCATATGTATTTTTTTTTTCTAAATGGCTTATTGGGCTATTTTTGTATGACCTTGGAGGACCAAGAGAAGACAACATTCACTTGTCCAGATGTCACTTTAGAGTTACATAAAGGAGACCTTTGGCGATTAGTCAAGGATATTATAGAGGTATTTATGGATGATTTTTTGTTTTCTAGAGATTCTTTAGATTTATGCCATCCAAATTTAGAAAAAAAATGCTCATATGATATAAGGAAACCAATTTGGTGCTAAACTAGGAAAAATGTCATTTTATAGTTAAAGAGGGCATAGTTTTAGGCTGTAAAATCTCTTATAGAGGTAGAGAGATTGATAGAACAAAAGAGGAAACTATTAAGAAACTATGAACACATCCCCCGGCTAAGGCTATCAAGAGTTTCCTAGAATATACATATTTCTATAGAAGATCATCAAGGACTTTTCTAAAATTGCTAGGCCATTAATCAAGTTATTTGAGATGGAAGGACCAGATAGTTCAAAGATGTGTTTTTTAGACAAAAGGGTGGAAGATTTTAAGTCACTACTATACTTGTCTAGCTGGAGGGCATTATCATGTAAATATAATGATCGAGAAGGTTTTTATAATGATTGAGAAGGTTTTTCAATCAGTTTCCTATTGGGACATATTACTTAGAGATGCCCAAACATACATTCAACTTCATGATAAATGTCAATGGAAAGGTAATATTTCTTATCAAAATGAAATACCCTAAATTTTTATTTTGGTTTGTAAAGTGTTCAATATTTGAAGCCTTCAAATAGATACAATTGGAAAGACTCATTCTCTTTTGCACTTATCATTAGTGATGGGGTTCCAACTACCATTTAAAAGGTTATAGATAGTGAAGAGAAGGATAGATGGATGAGTAATATGGTAGAAGAACTAGAGTCTCTACATAAAAACTAGGAGCCAGTTTAACTTTTTGAAGGGAAGAGGCTTATAGTGTGCAAATGGGTATATAAGAGGAAGCTGATAGCATCAGAGAAAAGATGAAAAGTATAAGGCTTACCAAGTAACAAAAGGGTTTTTGCAACAGAGGAGGATTAACTATGATGATATTTTCCTTCTTGCAGTTAGACATACTTCTATCGAGAGAATGATGACATTAATAGTTAATTTAGATACAAACTTAAAGCAAATTGATGCTAAGACCACTTTTTATTATGGTGATTTAGAGGAACATATTTATATGGAGTAGCTAGAAGGTTTTATTTAACCTAGAGAGGAGCACTTGGTTTATAAAGTAAGAAAGTCACTTTATGGGTTAAAGTAGTCTCTACCATAATGGTACAAATGATTAGACTCTTACATGATTTGAGTTGGCTATAAGAGATGTGATAATAATTATTGTATGTATGTTAATAGCCTTGTTGATGGTCCTTTTATTTTCTTGCTACTCTATGTGAATGATATATTAATTGTTGCTAGAACTAAGCTTAATGTAAATAAACCAAAGACTTTATTAGGAAAGAAATTTAATATGAAGAATTTGGGTATTTCCAATAAGATTTTTGAAATAGAGATCTATAGGGAAATTCATAAAACAAATTCATTTCCTTAGTTGTTACCTATGTCTCCACTATCTCAATAGTTGTGTTTCTTCATCTTCTACTGTGCTGCCTTTAAATCAATCAGTGAACATTTTTCTTATGTTTGGGCAATTTAGAATTTGGTTCCAATAACTTTTTTTTGCCTAATGCATTCGATATACAAACAGTAAAAGGCATATCATCTTTTTTAGGTTTTGGTTCCTAAAAATGGGACACTAGTTTTATTCCTAAATATAAATTGAAAATGGAGATAAAAATATGAATTTAGGCTTAGTAGGAATTTGTTAGAGTTGACCTAACTCGATCGGGCTTCATGACTACCTAATCTTGAGCAAACTCTAACTTAGGCTTGATTAGGCCTTGGGTCGAGCCTAAGATAAAAATTACAAGTTTAAGTCAGGTTTGGACCACCGGTGTCTAGGGCCCTAACTTGGATATTGTTAAGCTCAATTGGCAATGTTGGATAATAAAGATATCAAAATGACGGGGACGAAAATGAGTTGAACATGACACCATATTTTAATAAGAGCGAGAGCAATAGTTTGGAGAAGTGAGAGAGATATGTAGTGAGAGTATTCATCAATTTACAGAACAATGTCATTTTGTTTACATAAATAAGACAACTTTATTTTATATATATATATAAGAGGTTTAGACTTTTGAACAAGTCGAGTTGTGAAGCTCAAGCCTTTAACCTCAACTCAAAACCTAAAGTTTTTTAAAAGCCAAATATGAATCAAATATGGTCAACTCCAATTGAATATGTTGACTTTAGGTTGGGTCCTTTTGGTGACCCTAGAGTTTATATTGATATTTATATATGTATATAATTTGATGTAACTATATTTTTAATATACTAAAAAAGACAATTGCTTTGCTTCTAAAAATGCAGACACATCATTTATTGGTCAAAACTCATTAAATTTTATATTCTTTTTCTCTTCTTTCAGTATGTTTTTGTTATATATTTTTCAACAATTAGCATTTGTAGTTTATCTATTTATATGTTGATTGAATCTTTTTTGAGATTGATAATAGTAAAATTGTGTCATATATATGAATGAATGAATGAATGCGTGTGTGAATAAACAATTTTTTGTAGGACAATTGAATAAAATAATGTTAGTAAACTAGTAATATGAGTATTCAACTTAATTAGATGATTAAAAGCCTAATCTTTCAACCTAGGAAATTATCATTTATTGAGCATCATCGTAAGATTATTGAGTTCTCTTTTATTACTTGGCTTTAAAAATATGCAATTTAAAACCTCAACCTAGATCACATATATCTAGGCTTGGCTTTGAAATAGGCTAGCCTAAAAATTTATGTTTGGGTCTAAGCTGGGCTTAATTAATTTTTTAATTTGAAATTTTAAAAAAAATTAACTTAAAATAACATCAATTTACTTGATATTTTTAGACTTCAACTCGGGTTGAATTAAGCAATCTCAACCCGAGCTCGATTTAAAGCTTAGAAATTAAAAAAAAAAAGCTTGAACTCTACTTGAAGCCCAATCAACTCAGGTCAAACTCATTAACATTCGGTCAAGCTGTGTGAACAAATTGCCATCCTTATATATACCAATCCATTCCTCATTAGATGACTTATTTAATAGGTAAGATCATGGTTGCACTAGTTAACATAGATGGCCAATAGTGGATGATTGGCTTTCTTGATGCCATAAGAAGTTGTATTCAAAATACATGCTTATGAGAATATAGACCTTGTTGTATCAACAGTGACTGAAAACATAAGAATAGAGACTAGATGACATAATGTTTCCTCACCTGAGGAGACCTGAGTGAGGTTGTTGATTTTAATGCTTAGAAGAAGATAATTTCAAGATCTTCTCAAGTCATTTAAACAATATAAGATAATGAAAATTTTATATTTTTCTTAAGTTAGTACTTTTGTTTAGGTAATACTAGCTAGAACTATCACAAGCAATAATAAAGTACTTAAATTTTCAATTTGTCACAAAGATATCCTACTATTAATTATATGGTTAATGGTGCTGATGTGATAAATGTATTTAACTTGTTGCATCCATGTGGAAATAATAAAAGATGATAGATTCTTGAATTTTTTTTAAAAAAAAGCTAACCTAGTCTTCCAAATCTAAATTTAAAAAATCACTAATCACTTATGTTGATTTGTTGAAGTTGATTATTTTTTCATTTCCAAATCTAAAATAAAAAAATCAGCATCATTTTCATTGATTTCCTTTAACAAAATAGCTTTGAAAAATGAGAAAATATAAGTGAAATCCTTCTTATCTCTTTCTCTATTAAGGTATGATTGCTTTCTCATTTAGTTTAAGAGCCAACTATATTGATTTTGACTTTGATTTTAATTTTAATTTTAATTTCTATTCTTAGATCTATGTTTCTTTGATAGGTTTACAATTATTTTTATTGATTTGATTGACTTCTATATCCATACTTGTTATGTATTCATACTTCTTTGGTTTAAAATTATTGTTGTGTTCTGTTATATCATTATTTTGTTGATTTATTATTTTGTTGATTGTTTTGGTCTTTTGTATAGGTTTTTTATCATGTTAGGATGTATTATTATTGTTTCATTTGGTTACCACTTGGTGAAGAGTATCTTTTGTCATTAATTTTCAATAGATTTTAAATAGATATGATGGGTATAGTTTCATACTTCTTTATTTAAAGTTACTTTTGTATGTGAACTACAAATCATATTGACCTTGTCTAAGAGAATGTGCATGTACACTTGGTGAAGTAAAAGGGATTTATATATTTCTTTACTAAATTAAGATGGAAATTTACTTTGGGATATAACATGACACAATTGTAATTTATAAAAGTTCATTTATAATCCGAAGTTCTGTACAAACCTTTCCTTTTGTTCCCTAATTGACTTTGTCCTTTTTCTGTTTATAACTTAAAATAAGATTTGACTATATTCCCTATGATTCTCAATAAGTAGACATAATTAAATTAGGTGTTGCATACAAATTCAATAAGAAAATGGAAGGCTATGTATGTAAATTATATCTTTCCTTTGGCGACACATATAGCTATCTACATTATTTTGATTTGGTGAAGCATGTGTGTATTTATTGTTTTTAATTATCTTACTTATGATGATAGGATAATATAATTATGAGAAATATGGGTAGAAAAGAAAAGTATATGTGGCTTTTGCTATTTATGTACCTAGTATATACTTTACATAAGAAGAGTGCAAAGGTGCCATAAATGTATTCAAGAATGTTACTCTTTGTTGTTTCGACAGTTTAACATAAGTTAAAAGGGTATATTCTCAAATTTACAGAGATAAGGAATTGTGTTCATTGGTAAAATAATATTAGCAATTTCTATTTTCATTATTGGAGTTTGTTGATTATATTTAAATTATATGGTTATTTAGTTCCCTTTTTATATATGTCAAATTCCCTATATTAACTATCTTTATTGTAATGATAAGGTAAATTTACATATATCAACACCTAAGCCTAATATTTGATAATATTTTTATCAATGAATTAATACAAAAGTGAACATATCAATTGTGGTTTTAACGATGACCTTATTATAAAACTATGAATATTCAAATTATAAGTGCCATACAAATATTCAGTTTTAATAAATGAGTTGAAAGTTTATTCCTATTGAAGTTTTTCTGGACATCAATTGTGCATTAGGTAACAGTCTTATCATAAGATGTATTATTGCTTGCAAGAGGTAAGTTTGGGTCATAATTCATAAAATTTTAAATTTTGTAATAAGTGTAATATTTGTGTTTTTTATCTTTATAGTATAAGTCCAATGTTATATATCTTGAGCATCTGATGTATATAACTCCAATGTTAACACAATTTTAGTTGGTATATAAGGATTTTGCCATTTTAAACTTTAAGCATTTGATCATATAATTGCACTTATTAAAGGTGAACTTATTATAAATTGACTCAAAGAAATATATGTTGAAGAAATGTTCAATATCTTTGTTTCATTAGATCTTCATAGAATATTTGCTTGTTATAGTTTCTAAAAAATGTTAAATGAAAGTATTATTGTTTCGTATGAGAATTAAGTTGTTAACATACATAAGAAAACATATAATGCAGCCACTACACATACACTTATCTTTTTGCTAGCCACTAACATATATAAGAAAAAATTATTATTTCCTATGAGAATTGGGTCACTAATTCTAGAATGATAACTCTATTTTAAGAATATACAATGATTACCAATTGATATATCAATATGCAGTAATCACTTCATTTATTCCATACATCATAATCGAATAAGTTCAACATAACACATTTCAAAGTCCCAGCTAAATTACAACAAACATAAGATTTAATATGTAGTAGATTCACCATCAACTTAATATACAATGGTCTTGAAAGTTTTTTAGATTTGATCTTTTTTCATCAACTTAAACCTCCTCCTATTTTAAGTATTTGTTTATGCATTTGTATTTATAATTGTATTTGTATTATTCTTTGGAAGTGTAAACATTTAAAATTGACTTTCACCCATTTATAGTACATCATAAACACAAAGTACATTGTTAACATTAAGGATTTAATTACATATAATTGGTACAAATGTATTTTAGGTAACAAACCATAAAATAAGTGTTCCTACTAACTTCTTTAAATATTACTCCATATCCTTGAGCTACCTGTAGAAATCTAAATTATTATGATGTTGAATAATTTAATGCTAATTAGGAAATAAATGTGAATATTAACTAACCACTCTCTTCCCCTTCTTAAGCTAGACAATGTAGTGTCTTAACTTATAGATCATGATTGTTTAGGTCTTCTAATTAGATAAATACAAATATTAGATGTAGATGATTTTTCAGTGACGTTTGTTGTTTTTGTTATGTTATACATGTATAGTTTGTAATGAGCAGTTTGACATTTTAAACAAAATTTGAAATGAGTGTGAATAAAAATAAGTATACAATCACCTTAATAATTTCAAGTTGTCTTAAAGTTGATCTTTATTTTTTCATCCTCTTTTGTTATGACCAACTTTATAATCTTATAATCGCTCCTACCTTTCTTAATCCATTTAGATTTTTTAGTTCTTCACCTTTATCCCTTCTTCTAGTTTTTTAGGTCTTTTGAGCAACTTATCTATAAAAAAGGTAACAAGGGTTGCATGTTTTTAGTCTTCAAACAAATTAGACCACCAATGAGCTCCATAACATATTTTGATATCTCTTCAAATAGTATTCATGCTTTGAGTATTAGATTACATAAGCATTGATTTCTTCGGTTTGATAAGATACATAAGCCATTGCATGCTTACATGGGTTCCCTATTAAATCCTAAAGTCTACATTGATATGTTCTTGTTTGCAAATCAATAATGACCTTGTTTGTAAAATGTGTCACTTTAAATTTTAAATTCTCATTAGTTTTGGTGATACAGTGCCTTACATCTTATATTCCTATTGTACAACCTCTATCTTCTTCCCCAACCTTGATATATGTTGTTAATTATATTTGATCATCGCATCCATTTTTTATGAATCCAAGTCATTAAGGTAACTTAAATAATCTTTAGCATATTGATCAAGCTTTTTGCATATGCTTATGAAATAACTTTGATATGCTATTGTGAACAAGTTTACATTTTGGTCTTATGCTCACAATTAGCATTACAAAAGTCTCAGTCTCCCTTACTTTGAAGTCATCACATTCCTTCTCTGATAAATTTCTTAAATTTGTCTATGATTTCATTTAATTCTCCTTTTACTGTGTAACTCACTGCTTGCTAAAATAAACTCTTACATTTGTAGCCTTTATGAAGTTTAGGCCAATTTACATCAATATGTTAGGTGCATTTTCTATGCTCAACTTCTAGAAAGAGATTTTTTTAATGCTTCCTATAAACCTTAAGAATGAGAAAAAGAAAGGGGAAAGTAATGTAATAGAAGTAGAATAATTCGTATCATATATAGAAATGAACATAAACAATATGAATACTTTGAAATAACCTTTTGTTGATTGCTTACAAAAGTCCATAGATTGCCACTTATATTTAGATCTTTAATAAGAAGATTCAAATACAATGCCAAGATTGGTAATTCTCTCCCTTAAACACAACCCAAGCTATAGGGAACATCTAATTCTTTTTATTATAACTGACTTTAGCTAATAAAGCACCTTTAGAGAATATCTTCAATAAGCATCCATCAAGCCCAACTATTTTCATATCATTAACAAGAAAATCATACTTTAATGCCCTAAATGTCATATAAAACCTTTTAAATATTAGTTCTCTAGACTTTTCATCAAGTTACGTTTGAGTACTTAATTTCCCTTCTTTATTGGATCGTCATAACTCATGTCCATAAGACTATAAATTCATATAATAACCTTGCATAGATCTCTATAGCATCACAGTAACTTTCCACTTAGCCCTATAACATTGGGACTTAGTCACTTGTAAAGTATGCTTACTACGAAGATTATCCATCAACTTAGTAATTGGCTAGTTTAGGTTCCTCCTAAACTTGTGTATAAATTCATTTGTTATTCGTTTATGGTAGCTTGCTTGTTTATTTTGAACTTTCTTTCAAATAAATTTTTTTCCTATATTTTCGTAAAAATATTTTTATTCCCAATCTAGTTGGCATATAACCTAAAGGGACATAGTGAATCATAAATAACCTCCATTCTCATATTAGTTTTGGCCATTAAAATGTTATATCTATTTTTTATTTTTTATTTCTTCCCTAAAATATTTGTCGTCTTTAATTTCATGCAAGTTTTAAATTGAAAAGCCTTCATATCCATTTTTAGATTAAACAAACTATATTTATTCTTCTTAATAGATGTCTTGCAAAATCCATCATCACTATATATAGGTGATTACACTTCAACATCATTATCCATATATTAACTACTCCAACCATGTGAACTCCTTTCTTGTCTTTGTGAAATTATTAAATAAGATACCTCTTCATTGTAGTCTTTCCCATTATTTCCAACCCTATTATCAACTTCATCGCATTTTAACCTACTAAAAAACATTTTGGGCATTTCTTCTCATTTTTTCTCACATTAAGATATTCTTCGTTATTAGTTACATATACTTCTTCTTCTAATGATTCATTTCTAGATGCGCTCATCTCTATATTAAGCAAATCCTCTTCATCTTATTGCTCCTCAACTTAGAATAATACTTCTTCATTCACACTCATATTCTTTTATGTATTATTTTCATTGCCTTCACTATCTACTGTAGGATTCTCATAACCTTACTTATAATAGTATTGAACATTATGATAAAGTTTTGCATGTGGTTAAGCATTGACAATATGTTTCTATCATGGTGTAAGCTTAACTCTCTTAAACGTCTTAACTACTCGATAAGAATTTTTATAAAATAGAAATCATTTAATGTTTTTTATGTCTAACACTCCTTTTAATACTAGTATGTTAAGTTCATCAACCTCCATATACTTCTTCCTTTTGATCATATACCTAATATATTTTGTTATCACTATTTCTTTCCAATAACCCATTATAATGAAATTCAAATTTACCAAATTCTGTATTATAAATAAAGTGAGTATTAGTATCTAATAATGAATATTAATGAGCTATTCAATTAGATGGATTAATGAGTGAACAAAGGAAAGAAGCAAAAGATATAAATTTCTTAAAATTAGATGCCAAGTGTCAAGTAAGAGTACCATCAGCAATGATATATTAAGCATAAATAGTTTCCTTTATTATGATCATTAGCTAACATATAGGAAACATAAACATACAATGCTAAATTTTGATGAAATAACATTTAAATTTTCCTTTCAATTTTTTTTAACTTTCTACAACATCAAAAAAAGAGAAATATTAAAATCACCTACCATCCAGTATTTCATTAGATGTCAATTATGTTTCTAAAGAGACATGAATTTATGTTAAAATTAAATAATTTCAGGTTAATAATGAATTTTATAGTTACTAAATATGTTAACAAACTAGTTGAGATTAGACATAACATTAAAATTGGTCAGATAATGTCTAATGAGCTTTCTCTAAGTTACCTACAATACCTTATCTTTCAAATGATTCGATTCATGCATCACCTTAATGGTGTTAATTTTTCTTCAAGAGCAAAGGTAAAAAAAAGAGATGTGATTCATAACAAACTAGTTGAGATTAGACATAGCATTAAAATTGGTCAGATGATGTCTAATGAGCGTTCTCTAAGTGACATACAATACCTTATCTTTTAAATGATTCGATTCATGCATCACCTTAATGGTGTTAATTTTTCTTCAAGAGCAAAGGTAAAAAAGAGATGTGATTCACTTGAAAAAATATCTATAATAAATAATGTTTTCCTAAAATTCATTTGTGTAATCCTAAGCTTGATGAGTATAGGAAGTATGCTAAAATCTTCACCTCATCGTTAAGGGTGCCCTATTTAACATCCATTATATATTGGCCCACACCCAGAGGATGCTAGATTCCATTTTTAAAGGCAATAGCCTTTTAAAGAATCAAAGAACTCAATCTAGCTTCAACATATCCAATCTTTGAGATTTATCAGCACATTTTCAATAATAAGTTTATCCCAATATCTATTAAGGGATATAAAAAGCATATAACTTAAAGTAATAAAGTTATCTCCCACATTATCCTTTTATAGTATTAAAGTCACTGAGTAAGAAAAAAAAAAGAGAATTTAAAACTTGAGCAAAAAAATAAAACACTAAAAAAATCATAGCAATCTAATAGCTACTTGTACTGAAAAAAGTTGACAAAAAACATAACTACAATTAATTATCAAAAAACCATCGACATTAGACTCTTATGCAGACCATTTACATTTCAAATTTAAGAGAAAACATTATTAAAAGTAGCATCTTCTCTCAATATTACTTGAAAATTTGAAGAGTTGTGGAGAAGAGGAGGCATTGGTGTTGTTCTTATTAGGATACAAGGAAGAGGAGGTTTTGGTAAGCAGTGGTGTAATCATTGAGTTACAGAGAATGGAAAGCGCTAGTAGCAATAGTGGTAGGTTGGGTTATAGAGAATAGATGGTAGTGATAGAGGTTACAAAGAAACCAAAGGTATTGGCGGTAGCAGTGGGGCATTGGATTATAGAGAATACGGAGTAGTAACGAAGAATACAGAGAAATGGGTGTTGGTAGGTTTAGGGTTATAGAGAAAAGTGTCATCTAAGAAGAAACAAATCAAAATCTTTATTTTTTTTAATTTTTTCTTTTAGTAACCTAACATGTGTTGGTTTATGGCCTAAAGCCAATCGATTGTTTATAGATTAGTAATATAAATATTTAAAGACATTCTTTATCTTATACATATTCAGATGTATGTGATAAAATTCATATAATAAATGTACACAACAAATAAAATTATGATGAGATCACAATTATAAAATTCATATTGCATTTTTGTATTATCCCTAAATTATTACCAATCATTGTTTTAGTGAGAATGAGCATTAGTAAAACATAAAAAAAGCTTCTTCCTTATGAAGGAAGTGGATGATCTCATATGCTAAAGTACAGAGATACTTAAACAAATATGTAGGTACTTGTTAGAGAACAAGTTTACTAAATTGACTCCATATGAGAGTTTAATTTAGAACATTACTTATATGTCTATGAAAATTATCATCATGAGTGATCCTTTGACTTAAAATCTCCAAAGTATCTTATATAGGGATTGTTGTACTTTGATATTACTTATGAACTAATTTATTCAAGGGTATCTCAATCAGTAGTCATTGGATATGGCATGAACTATATGCAGATAGTTAGTGAACAATATAAGATTCAACATCGTAAAGTTATTTAGGACATTGTTCTAAATCAATATTAACTTGGAAAATCTCTGCCCAAAGTGGAAAGACACTTTGTAAAGAGTTTACAAATATCATTAATAGAATCAATTGCTAATGGCAGAGAAATAACATGATTGGGCTTAAATAAAATAGACATTATTTTCATACTCTATGTCTAATTGGAACATTGTATGATGAAAGGATTGAATTATACAAGAAAAATCATGCACAAAAATGTTAATCAAAATTATTTTAACTTTTCTAAATATTTGGGTAGTCAGGATGTATTGCCAAACGCTAATCTTAATATATGGATATAAATTATTTAATTAGAGAATTAAAGATGAATTAAAGGATTTTAATTTATCTAATCCTGAATATGATTTAAAGTTATAGTTTATATCCAATGCCAATATATTTGGAAACTTAATGAGTCACACACAAAGAACAAGTTAAAGAGAAAAAAGAAGTTTTAATCAAGTTAGAATTGATTGTAAAGTTTGAGAAACTTTATGATTAAATATGAGATAGTTAATAAATAAGGATCAATATAAGATATTAGATCTTATTTAGGCACAATTGATGTTTAACTAGAATTAGTTGTAATTCCAGTTAAAGATTAATTTAAATTAGAATGTTACTTCAATTAAATTACTAAAATGTCTAAAACTTATTATAAATAGTTATAGGCTTTAAAGAAGCTAGTACTTCTTAACCAACCCTCTCTCTAATAATTTTAGAGTTCTCTTAATTTACTATGTGGATACTGTTAGAGGTTGGATACTTGTACATATATGGTGGTTGAGATGAACCAATTTTAGAAATGATTTGAGGGAAAGATAAGAAAACAATTGAGCTTCATAATAAGGTAAGAATTTTAATTCATGCTTTATTATATTTTATGTGTTAATCATATTATAGAATTTAAGTGATCTTGGCTTTTGAAAAATTAAACAAAAAAGTTTCGTATTTATTTTGTTGTATGTAAGATTGGATCCCACTTAATTTTCCAATAATAGGTTCCATTATTGCCATATAGATGTAACATGTTAAATAGGTATGTTATGTCAATAATATTAACTACGAGGCTAATAGCGAGTCGCTTTTGCAACAAATTGGAAGTCAAGCATTTTATTGTTACTGTTAAAGTTAAATTCGATGTAGCCCATGATGTTTGGCATATTATTAATGCATCTCCTGACTTTTAAAAACTATCAATAGCCTCTTATAGTTTTGGTTTTATAACACCTATCCCCCTACCATAAACTTCCGTTAAAAACTCCAACTATAAAGGCTAAAACGATGTCATTTTCAACACGTGGAACTATATGACATCATTTTAAAGTCTACTAGCGGAAGTTGGCGACATGGGGATTGATGTTATAAAACCAAAATTATAAGGAAGTTATTGATAGTTTTTAAAAGTCATATAGTACATTAATAATAAGTAAAACTATGGAGGGCCAACGAATTTAACCCTTTTGGTTATTATTGCAAAATTAGGTAAATTTTAAATTTTATTAAAATTTACTCTTTTAACTAATTGAATCTTATAAATCACTGGACTACCTAGTAGTTTAGCACATTGTCAACGTATCTCTTGACTTTTTAAAAACTATCAATAACCTCTCTATAATTTTAAAAAATGATACATTATTGTTATGTAAGGCTGTTCCTTTGTGATTAGAAAGTCACAAGTTCAAGTTACGAAAACAACCTCTTTGTAAAAAATACAAAGGGAAGATTGCGTATATTGATAACTCTCCCACGATTTTCGTAAAACAGGGAGCCTTGTGCACTGGGATACGTTATGTTTATGTATACAGGCTCTCAACAATAACTTGAATGGTAGGAGGGACGAAAGATACATTAACTAAAATACATGAGAGATATTTGATAGTTTTTTTTAAATAATGGACTAATACGATAGTTTGTCAAACTCTACATGATGCTATGAATTTAACCTTTTTTATTTTCTAGCAAAAGTTTGTTGTGATTTATTTATTATTCTTATAAAAGAAAAAGAAAGAGAAATGACGGGACGCACATGCAAATTGCAGAAAGGACTTATTTCCTAACTTGCAGTCACAAATCCGCAAACACGAAGACGTGCAATCAGGACTGGCAATTCCCTTCTCATAGACTATTTACTAAATTAAGACATTTCTGGAGGAACCAACAAAAGAAGCTTTGGGTTGATTTGAAGGATAGAAAGAATGAGCTATTATCCAAGATTGAAACAGAGCGTTTGGCTAAGGAATAAATATGAAACTTAAACAGATTGGAGTGCTTGAGATTTAAGCATGCAGAGAAATAGTGTGTTTTGGATATGTACAACAGTGTGACAATGCAGTTTCTCATTCAGGGCATTGGAAGAGGGATGCAAATCCAGATGGCAGAGGTGCATATTCCGCCGCTCTTTCAAGAAAATATATGCACATAAGTTTTAAGGTCAACCAACCTAGGCTATTTATATTATATAATTCATACAATAAAGTGATTTTGGAACTCAAATCCAATTGTTTATCGTTCCCCTGTCTCATTTTCTGACAATGAAAGATGCCAATGGTTGGTGGCGTCTTCGCTAAGGGATGAGGCTACTGTTGGTGCACTGCCCATTTCTTGTACGTTTCCTGCCTAAATGCATCCTCAACTCATCTCAGCCTCTCTCTCTACCTACAAAAGAGTACATTTTTTCAGATTAATAATTGTACCCATAGTCCTTTTTGAGATTCTTAAATTTTAAGATTTAGGTACAATAGATTGAGTTTTAGTTTTGAGCATTGGTTAATAAGCTACTCCAAATTTTAGTCAATCGCATTTACCAGACAGAAATTGGATTAAAATATAATAGAAGCCAAAATTAGTGTAGTTGGGGTGTCTTGTAATTTAATAGCTAAACATAGATAAATACTCAGAGTGAAACAAAAAACGCAAAACGAGGCAGACGGCAACTTCTGAGAAATGGGGAGGGCTTCATATTTCATAATTCGTTCCATGGCTACAAACTGTCCTCCTCAACTGTACATTTCTTGTTCTAATGACAATAGCGATGAATTTGACGCTGGTGTCAAATTGCTCCATACCACATGACTGAAATCCAAATCCGAATAAACAAAAGAACCCGTCAAATCTCACGATTTCTTTCATTCTTTCACATCTGGCTTCCAAGATAACCGTTGTGGATATAGAAAGCTGGAGTTTTTCTTGTAAAAAATTTCTTGGTTCTGTAACAGCTAATGGCTGCTGCTGCTGCCGCGTCCTGTAGGCGGGCAAGTCAAATAGGAAGCCACTGTGGAGGGTCGTTGTTTGGTAGAAATGGAAATTTTGATTCTCGCGAAAAAGCTTCGTGTGACTTCTTGGCTTCGTTTTGTCCGCGCAGACCCATTTCTCAGCTTGTGAAATCCAATGAAAAGGGATTGCTTCTTGTTGATACTTTTGCCCTTGTAATTCATCATTCTTTTTCACCGTTTGGTTCTGTTTCGTTTCTTCTTTTTTTTCTTTTATCGTCGAATGGTAAATAATCTGCAGAGCTATGAACTTTCTGCTGCATGCGTTCAGGTGAAGAAATTGGAGGTAGTGGGCATGCCATCTAAGCAAGCTGAGGCCATCACAACTGCCGTTACTGGAGTTTTGACCGACAGCCTGGTGAATATTGCTCATACAGTTGTTTCCAAGACAGAGATGGAGAAAGTAAGCATCTGTTTGTTAATTACAAGTCTGTTCAATCTTCGTTGTTCTGGAATGTGGAACCATCCAAAATAAAAGAATAATGTTTTCCACGTGCAATTTTGTTTTGTTCTTAGAATGAAATGATTCAAGAAACCAACTTGTCCAAATTCAAAACCGAAGTGCAAAGTCTGCAGGTAATTGATAGGTTCTTAATTCCGTCAATAGTGACGAGCTACCTTTTTGTTATTATAATTTTTGTCATTGTCAACAGCTGTGACTCGATATACCTCACATCATGTTGTTGGTTGGTCTGTAGCTACTCTGATATTCTTCCGAGTTCGAAACTTTTTTGAGTTCATAAATTACTCTGCTTTCTGCGTAAGCATTCTGCCTGGTGACATGTATAATTCCTAGCATTGAAAGCATAACTGTTAATGGATTTTTTAGGATGAAGTTTCAGCTAAAACAGTCCCACAAATTGTTTTATATCTCATCTCTCTATGTTTCTCATGCATTATGAACCCCCTTTGATGGTGTTCTTGTGCATTTGATATTTCAGTCCAAGGATCTTGTTGGAGTAGAAAGCTTTACTCTGCCTTATAATTTGGTCCTATTTAGTTACTTTATTTTTGGTACAGTTTTTAGTTACTATACTAAGAGGACGTTTTCCTTGCTCTAACACCGTCCAATCTAGTGTGAATTAAGTTATTATATTAGGAACTGGTTGACATTTTCCCAAGGAATGTAGTTTCATGAAGAAGCAACATTTCTTAGAGAACTTAGGAAGCAACACTTCTTAGAGAACTTTTATTGGGAAACTGTAACCCCGTTATTGTATTAAAGAATAAGAACGCATTTCAGTGCCTGAACAATCAAATCCCTTAGTTAAGAAAAACAACTACTCTCAATTGATTGCAAAACTGGGGGAAATTGACAATGAAGAAATTTTTTGTGTAAGGTTTATTGGTCTGTCATTTTCTTAAGTTGTCTTCTTGGGGCCTCAATCTGTTACATTTTGATGTCATTGTTGCATAGCTGTTCTTCCAACCTGTAAAGTTTCAATGCTTGGTTCCACAATGTCATTTGACAGAAGTATTAATACAGAACCGCCATTTATCATTGTTGCAACATGAGAATGAAAAGCTTCGAGATGATATTGAGAAGATGCGCAATGAATTGAGGTATGGAATTGTAGGTGATGTAATCTGGCAAATGAATTCTAGTTCACTCTCTAATGAACTTCATGATGGTTCTGTGAAGGCATGAATTTGACAAAGTCATTGCAGGCCAACAGTTGGATTTGAATCTTGAGAGGGGGTAAGGAAGCCTTCATTGAGCTACTTTCTTGTATTTGTGAATTAAATAATTGACATTTTCATGTAATTTTCAATCAATACAGGAGAATACGGGATCAAGTAGCAAACCAGAATTCTGAAACGTGTAACCTCACTAACAAGCTTGATAAGGTGAGAGCAATGGGTTTGCTGCATTAAAGTGTGGTTAACATATGCTGCATTCTGATGTTTTATATTTTTCTCTTGTGATATTAATTTCAGGAAATTCATGCTTTAAGGGCAGAATTCGAGGCAGCAAAATTCGATGTGATAAAGCATTGCATTGGTACTCTTATTTCCATCTCTGCCGTGGGTCTTGCCGTAATACGCATCTTGAAGTAATGATGTAGAAATGCAAATCAGAGGTCGACTGATCAAAGAGGCAAATGATAGCTATTTTTACTTGAAGCTATTATTTGCTCAAAAGATAACTGAAATGAGAAGTAGAAACATCTTGTTCCTTCATTTTGTATCATAACCCACTTGAAGGGGCATTTGATAGCTCTTTTTTTAAAGCTATTATTTGCTTGAAAATTTAGTGAAAGCAGTTCTTCTTTTCCGGAGTGTTTTGTATGTTAAGAATGTAAGACTGTTGGTTTTTTTTTTTTTTGGGAAAGATATATATGGAGAAGACTCTCGATTTTTATTGAATAGAAGTTTGTCAATTTATACAATCTTTCTCTAACCAAAATTTAAAAATCAAATAACATCTAATCTAAATCAATATAAAATAAAATATGCACTTAAAGAAAATATTCTGATAATATCTTTGATTGTTTCAAAGTCACATGTTCAACACTCCTCCTTGACTTTGATACTGCAAATTCCAAGCATTTTTTTTTTCTTTTTCGTTTGTGCTCTCATAATTTCGTTGTTAGGCTAGGCATAATGCTGCAAATAACTTCTCCTCCTCAAGTTGATCGTTTACAGGTTGCTTGGCTTCTCTCACATTTTGTTGCGCTTTACATATTTTTTCAATATGTCCTAGTTGTCCACGCTTGTTGCATCTTACATCTGGCCTCCACCAGCACTTATGTTCTAGAAGATTTGTTTTCTTGCAATACGAACATGGTAGAAAACTCTGAGCATTGTTGTTATTAATCCTCTTTTTGTTGTATGACTTTATTAGAAAAGTGCCTTCCACGATTCCTTCTTGCCTTATGAGTGTCATTTGTTCTTGTGCCTGTAATGTACTTAACAATTCTGCCAAACTGATTTTTGTCAAATCTTTTGAGTTTTCGAGTGATGAAATTGTAGCCTCAAATCTTTCTGAGATGGTTACTAGAATTTTTTGAACTATTCTAAAATCATCAAAATGAGAACCAAGAAATCTTACGTTATTGGCAATGGCAATGAGCCTGTTGGAGTAATGCTTGATCGTTTCTGACTCCTTCATTTTTTGTATCTCAAATTTTCTAATCAAGTTGAGCATTTGCAATCCTTTTATTCTTTCGTTCCCTGCGTATTCCTCTATTAAGAAATCCCAAATTTCTTTGCTTGTCTTGAGCGTCATAATTTTGAAAAAATTGTTGGTGTGACTCCTGAAAACAAGCAAGCTTTTGCTTTGGATTTACTCTGTTTCTTTTCTTTGTGGATTTTGATTTGAGCCACCGTTGGATTTGCAGGCAAGTTCGGAACGTCGTAATCTTCATCTACAGCCTCCCACAAGTCATTTGCTTCAAGGAAGGTCTTCATTCGAACAGCCCAACTTAGATAATTTCTATCATCAAACACAGACAGAGTAATGGCAACGAACGATGATTCTGAATCCATTGACGAGTGGTTTTTGATTTATGGTGTGGGAAAGCATAGAATGAGTTATGAGTTATAGGTTTGTAGGTTTAGAGGTCCCTTAAGATTAAGAGAGCTCTGATACCAATTGTTGGTTTTTCTTAGGAAGAGATATGTATGGAGAAGACTCTCAATTTTTTTTGAATAGAAGCTTGTTAATTTATACAGTCTTTCTCTAACCAAAATTTAAAAATCAGATAACATCTAATCTAAATCAGCATAAAATAAAATCTGCACTTAAAGAAAATATTCTGATAATATCTGGTTCAGCCGGATTCTGCTGGGGTTGAACGTCGTTGTCCTGGTCCATGGTCTGCGCGATTCTGGCTGTGAGATATCTGCAAAACAGATTAAGGCACGCCGGGGGTTGATTCCCGGGAGGCCCCTCCGACGCTCAAGTCAATATTTTTAGAGGTTTTGGTGGCTGAGTATGCAGAAGAATAGCTAGGGTTACA
>JAOSBL010000210.1:20876800-20888055 GCA_027568915.1 Erythroxylum roraimae
ATATATATGTGTGGGTATGAGTTACTAAATAAAAATAAATACTAGTGTGATGTTTGGATTTGATTGTACTGTTTTGGGTGGCATCCACATATCCTCCCAGGGGGTATTTGGGTGTTACATTCCAGGTTTCCAAAGATATGTCACCTTAATTTCATATTTTTTAATATCCCCTGTTTCACTTAATTTAAGAATTAGTAAATGATCAAGTAATATGACATTCCTTTTAACCTCCATACAAATTTTTGCATATCCAATTCGCTCCATTCTAAATATTTGAATATCCATACAAAGAGGCTTTAATACTTAATAGTCGGTCACCGCTTTAATTTTACCTCTATCCCGCTTATTGCTTCTTAATTTAGTTTATTTAGCAAGCAATTATGATATCTTATGAAAACTATTTTCAAAGTTTTCTTACAACACTAACAACTTTCTTATTAATTGAGCTTTCTTATCATTATATCTCAAAAGTCAAAAGTTGAAATTACACAATTCGGCAATCCGTGATGAAATGGGGTCTAATGAAATGAGGATTAGGTATGATTAAAACCTACCTAGCAACCCGTAAGTTTTTTATTGTGATAAAACATGATTAATTTTGTTTAATAACGTGTTAACAAACGAGTTCCAATGAAAAACTATACCATATCAAATTGTTTAATAACGTGTTAACAAACGAGTTCCAATGAAAAATATGTACCATATCAAAATATGAAACCACGAGAATTTGGTGTTAAGAAGACCGATTGAAAATGCTACACCCTCTTGTCTTGAAATACAAGATAATAACACCTTCCAAATTATGGCATGTACTCTTGACAATCTTTTGCTTGAAAAGAATAAAACTGTTTTCTTTAACCCGATACCCAAGAAGGCAAATTGGGAAAGAAGCCGTCCCAAAGTTGTTATCACCGTATTTTTGATTAAGGGGAAAAGAGAAATACACCATCCACCCTTTTAACTCTGGTAAGGTTTGAAAATGGAAGGCCAACAACTTAGGACTAAGCGATTTATGCGAATATTACTAGTTGCAGTATCGAGTATGGACGCTATGTTAGGCTATTTACAGGCAACCTTTTAGATTATTCTTTTTCTTGCTTGGAAAATTGTGAATTGGGATTTTCTATTATCAATCAATCTTAAAACCTTCCACTACTATCATCTTGTTAACTCGGTGGGTTTGAATTGAAGATCTAAACACGCAAAATGTCACAAAAACAAAGCGTGTTACGTTAGTGTCAAATTAAAATGTTAATATCAATGCGATTAATTATAATGTTTAAACATTTGCAAGCACATTTGATAAGCGAAATTGAAGGTTTTGAGACGTATAAGGATTATTTTAAACACCGGACAAAAGCTTATGTTTAATCCAACATTGAAGTATCATTGGCAATGATTACCAAAGCTTGGGACAGGCATGCCTTCGAACCAAAGAGAGAAAAAGTGAATGCCAAGACCAACGAGTTGAGGCCAGCTTTTGTCTCCGACCCTAAAGTACCCAAACGACATGACGTAACCCAAAAAAAAAAGATTTATTAATCAATTTCGTGATGAATTAAAAATCCAAAATGGGTTTATCCACGCAGTTTTTCTTTTTGAGAATTTAAAATTTTTATTAAAAAATAGAGAAGTTTACATCAGGAGAAGGACTCTCCCACGTGAGATATAGACCCACTTGAATCACTGATATATCTAGGTTAAGACAAAAAGGCGACGTTTATAACAATGTTTAGTGAACAAAGTCGTTTAATATTTAGGGTATAACGAAATACGTCCTTCTCGAATCTTCAAATGTTTCTCGACTTGGGAAGGTGAAAGGCGATGCTCTGACGGCAAGGCTAGCAGTGTGGCTTCACGATGTTTTTTCTACTCTTTTCTTCTCACAAAGATCTCAACTCAGGTAACATACTCAACTTCAGAATCATGATGACTTTTAGCCATTAGGGCATAACGATATTGTTTTCAGACTCTTTAGACATTGCTTTCTTTTGGAGGTCTGAGGGTTCAGCTCTGTAGTGATGAGTCGGAGGGAGTGATCTCAACTTAGTTAAGCTTCTCAACTCGGCATGATTCCATCCTTTATATATATGAATCTTCACAAAATAACAAATTATATGTTGATAATAGGGATCTAGTGGACATAGCGGTGTTCCTTCAAGCATGACGTGACTGAAGGACAAGCATATCTGAGAAAGCCCTTTCCTTTCCAATTGGTGAGTCCAAATCCACCTATACTTTAGTAGTTTTTCGTGAGTAGGTGAATAAATAATCTACTAGAATCCAGGAATTTTTATGCATGAGAGATAACTACTTTTCTGAACTGTTCTGAATTGAACCCAGGTTATATGAAGCTTTTTTGAGTAACATGAATTAGGAATAGACAGTGAGGACTATATTCTCTATGTGAGAGTCATTCCTCTGCTACAGTGCAGGTTCAACTGATTTGTAATCAGTTGTTCCCTCATGCTAGCAATAGTGAGTTCTATAAGAGAGAATACAAAATTAGATTTCTCTTTAAACCTTCTGCTATTCCTCTCATTCCAAACTCCTTGAGTACATTTAGCAACCGAGACCGTTATAATAGCCCTATCATATTTAGAAATATGCAGTTGAGATAACTCCAGTAGGATATTAAAGAGTTTGCAATAGTTAAACCCAGGGGGACATAGTCTAGAGATTTTAGCCCAAATCTCTTTAGAGAAAACACACTTGAAGAAGAGATGGTCTCTAGTTTCATCCTCTATATTGCAAAGAATACATATCTTATAGGAGGATAGGAACTTCAGCCTATCCAAAGTGCTGAGTCTGTTCAACATAGCTAGCCAGAGAAGAAAACTAACATTAGGTCTAAGAACCTTGTTCCAAATCAGGGGATACCATCCTACTCTATTAGTTGTCCCATCCCTGAACTTTTTAGCTTCCCTTATAGTTATTTCTGAAATTGGAATCCCATTCCGTAAATAAATATCTCTCTCTTCGAGGCTTTTAAATTGCGGAATGGGCAAGAGTCTAAGCTCATCTAATGATAACATCTAAATTCCGTTTCTAATTATTTCATACAGCTTAGTTTTCTTAGGGAACCTTTTCAATAGAGTTCTTGCTAACTGATTATGAATTAAAGCTGCTTGCCTTGTCTAGTTGTCATACCATAAGGAAATTATTTCCCCTGCCCTTATTTGACAAGTTATGTACTGCTAAACTTCTTCCCTCATTCTAAGAATTTGGTTAAAGAACTAAGAGTAATTGTCTTTAATTCTTAGAGCCCAAAGACCCTCACCTTTTAATATATAAATGTGAATCCATTTGATCCATATTGATTGTTTTTCACTTAGGATTCTCCAAATCCTCTTGGTCATAAGTAATCTGTTTTTCTTGCTAATTGACTCCAATCCTAATCCTCCTTCCTCTCTTCATTGACAGATATTCTTCCAACTAACTTTTGCTATTCCTTTCTCACCGTTTCCTTTCCCCCATAGAAACTGCTTCATCAATTTTTCAATTGTTTTAATAAGCCCTTTGGAGAGAAATAAGTAGGAACACCAGTAAGTTTGCATTGACATTATTACCGACTTCAGAAGCTAAAGTTTCCCTCCATAGAATAGGACTCTATTAATCCATGACCCTAATCTTTTCTAGGGTTTTTCTATTAATGGGATACAATCACAAAACCTTAGCCTCCTGAATGAGATAGTAATGCCCTAATATAGAAGAGGAGGATCTTTGATTTCCATACCCGTAGCTAGAGACAAGGAATTAGCAAGGTGAGAAGCACTTTTGGAGAGCATGAAATAACTTTTATGGAGATTTATACTTAGACCCGACATCTCCTTAAAAGAATTGAGAGTACTCGTCATAAGAGAGACTGAGTGAACATTAGCCTTGCTTGGAAGAATAAGATTGTCTGCAAAACATAAGCTTGTTAGAGAAAGCTTCTTACATTTGGAATGTTATCTGAATCTGGAGTCCTTTGAAGTGTTATGCTTTAGCATTTAAGTAAGAACCTCCATGCAAATTAGGAATAGGTAAGGGGACAGAGGATCCCCTTGCCTAAGTCCCTTTTTGCCTTTAAACATCTCTGTGGGACTCTCATTTATCAATATTCCGTAGAAAGCAGTAGTAATGCATTCTTGAATCCACCTTATGAAACTATAGGGAAATTTCATGAGCGCGGTCTTCGGGAACAGGATTTGGATCTCCGACCTCCATAATTTGTAGCAAAAAACTCCAATTCATACTATCAAAAGCTTTATGTAAGTCCATTTTAATAGTATAGTTTTGAGGGCTTTTGTTGTGATTATACCCGTTCAAAAACTCCTACACTAGAAGAATATTATCCCTAATATCCTTACTGCTCATAAAAGCTCCTTGATTCTCATTGTTGAGTAAGTGTAAAACCTCCTTAAGCCTATTTGCCAAATTCTTGGCAATGATCTTATAGAGGAAATTAGTACAAGAAATAGGTTTGAATTCACTCCAGGTGGTCGGGTTGGAGTTTTTAGGGACCAAACAGAGGAATGTCTTGTTAATCTCCTTAAGCAGTACACCTTTTAGGAAAAACTCATGCAAAGCCTCTTTAACTAAACCCCCTAAACTACTCCAAGTTTTTGGTAGAAGACCCCATTCAAACCATCAGGTCCCGGTCCCTTAGAGCCATTCATATTAAAAACGACCCTCTCTATTTCCTAATCTGTAACTGGTCTAATTAACAAAGAAGCCTCATGTTTAGGAATTCTTGCTGAAACAAACTGCCTAAAACCAGCTCCAAATCCTAGTAGGGAAACGTCTGAACCTTGGAGAATTTTGTAAAAATTCATTGCTTCCTTAGCAATTCCATCTTGTCTAAACACATTCTCACCAGCTTCAGTTTTAATAAAAGTGATTCTATTCACATTCCTTCAAGCTAACACTGAATTAAAAAAGAACTTAGTGCATTTGTCCCCATCCTTTATCCAATTAACCCTGGCTCTCTACTTCAATAAAGAACATTGATTATCCACCAATTGCAAGTAGTTCTTAAGGGCTTCCTTTTTAGCTGTAGCTAGAGTACCATATGTGGGATTATTTGCCAATGATTTTTGAACGGCTAAAAGTTTATTTCTAGCTATTTCTATCTCCTTAGAGAAATTCTGACCTCTCTTTAAGTTAAGTGTCTTCAATTCCTGTTTAATAGACTTAAGCTTTTGAAGGTAAATGTACTGTTTAGTCCCATAGAACTCACACTTCAAATCCTTCATTATTGCTTCTTGAAACCCCTCTATATTTACCAGAAAATTGTTAAACCTGAAAGGATGATGGATTCTGGTAGTAGTAAATAAGTTATCAATCCTTATAGGAGTATGGTCGAAAATTCCAAGGTCTAAGAATTTTGTTGAGCTTCCTGAGAAAATATTTAACGATTCCATATTAACCATTGCCCTATCCAAATTTTTTCTGATGTGCCAAATAGAACTTTGTTTGTTTGACCAAGTGAACCTATGGCCTTCAAATTTTAAATCTGTAAGTTCCACCTCTTGGATATAATCGAACATATCAGAAGAATAGTTGAGCAAGTTACAATTTCCTTCTGCTTCTAATCTGAATATAGTGGTGTTAAAGTCACCACTAACTAACCATGGATCATTAATCAAAGCCTTAATTCTTCGTAGAGAATTCTAAAGTTCGGTTCTTTGAAATACAATGTTAAAACCATAGACAAACGTAGCTAAAGCACAAGAATTATTTATTTTGAAGTAGAGCTTATTGTGAATAAACTACTGACTAGATTCCAGAACCTTCACATAAAAAAATTCACCACCATAAGCAATAATAATCCTTCCATAGGCATGACTTTGGTGGTTTGTAAGAAACTGTCATTTGCTACCCAAACAATATAGTTTATTTAGATTAACTTTTCTAATTTTAGTTTCCAAAAGACAAAAAACCAAAGGCTTTTCCTTTAGAACAAAATCCCTTATCACATTGAGCTTGGAAGGGTTATTTATTCCTCGGATATTCCATACAATCAGAGTCATAAGAGATTACTTTTCCCTTTGGGGCCTTTCCTATTGCTTCTGTTACTTTTCGGAGAGATAACATAATCAAAATGCTCGTCTTGAGAAACCCCATTTTGCAGATCAGCCTTCTGTAGGCATTGTTCATTCTGTTTGGGATCAAGAACTCCTCTACTTGGATTAGTTCCACTAGTTTCTAGTACATTCTCCCCCTTATTCATTAGTGACTTATTTAGGTCACCCAATGGATTCTGAAGAGCTCCTTCTTGCTGGTTTGAATTTGGGCTATTCTCCTCATTAATGCTCTCCATTTTTATAGTAGAATCATTATCATCCTGAACCGATTCATGATTTTCATATACTTGTTGTACCTCCTCACATTCTTTGCTGTCTTCCAATTTATACTTTTCCATACCCATCACCTCCTAATAGTCACCTGTAGTGAAAGACTCTTCCCGTAGGTTTTCATTTTTTGCCTTGAGCTTTAAGAGACAGTTCCATTGGTATGTTACCATAACTTTATCCTCTCTAAGAAAGTGTTCATTTGCCAACCTTAGGATAGGGATGTTATCTTTCATTTTCTTAGAAATATCCATACTCACACATAACCGAGCAAATTCTACCCTTTTCTTCACCGCAGTGTTTTTATCCATACATATTGGTTTCCCCAAGTAACTAGCTAGCATACTCAAACCCTTGGTAGTCCAATATTCTAAAGGAATGTTGTGAATATTCACCCATAGAGGAATGTTCTTCATTATGATTTTTTTCTAATTCTATGCCTGGTTGCCAATTTTAAAGAAATAAAGGGAGTTGAGAGATGTGCTAAAGGCCTTCTTCAATTACCTTTTGAGCTTTCGATTTTGAAGAGAAGGTAAATATTAAGTTATCCTTCTCAATTAGCATTACCTCCATTAGATCTCTCCCTTTCCAGTTTCTTTGAGTCCATGCTTGTATTACTGGAAAAGCAAGCCTTTTGTCCATAAAAAAACCAACAAGAGTAGCTTCCCATGTCCTAGATCCTTCTTGCAGAATGTCTAGACTAGGAGCCACCATTAGGTTTTTTTCTATCTCCACAAGTGGATTGAAAACCAAGGAAGAATCAGAGTTATCTCCCATAACTTGTTTCTATGTCTTCCTAGGTCCTCTAGCAATGCCACCGACAGTAGGGACAAAACGTTTGGGAGAAATGGCGGAGGTAGAGGGAGGGATAGTTAAAGAGAGGGATGGGGAAGAAGGATCGGCTGTATAAGAATGGGAAGGGGAGGAGGGTTTAGGAAGTGGCTATTTTAAAGGTAGTAAATAATGATGAAAAATCAGTCTCCATTTTAAGCTTTGGAAACCAATTTAATATGTTGATGTTTTGTTTTGCAAGTCATCAGAGAAAGAAGAAAGCTGGAAAGGAAATAGAGGGCTATGGTATTCGGATGGAGGATGGTAAGAGTTCAGATCTAGGGTTAGGGTTGGGTGTGTGAAAAGAAAGTTAGAGAGAAGCTAGAGGACCTTACCATGTTCATTTGCTTGTCCTATGAGTGTATTTTTAGTCTACGAAACATGTCATAAGGTAATACTCTCTTACGTGTTTATCATACTCCCAAGACATTTTTTTAACAAAAAGTATATTATCTACAAAATTTTCAGCTCTAGTCGAGAAAAATACCTTTAAACTCGTCCCGCGACAACATGTCAATCATCCATAATTAATTAATTATATATAACAGAAAAAGGTTTCAAAATGATAGTTTTTGTGTGTTTTTGTTTGTAAGCAAAGTCGGCGGTATCATTCACCCTGAAAAGAACATTATATGATATTCTCATATTCATACATATTTGAAGATACTTATATGCGTCGCCTTTTACTTTAGATTAACGTTAAATACATTTATCTTGACAATTAATTTTTTTCTATAGAAGTTCATCAATTCCAATTATCAATTAAATTATACTTTATAGTTAATATCAGTGAAGCATACTAATCATGTTTCAAGTCTTACTTAATGTAATTCGTTATAACTATGTTGTCTAGTGAACTGTTTATTAAAGTTTAAGAAACGGTTTGCTTAAACTTTAATAAATGTTTATTAAACGGTTTATTAAACTTTAATAAACTTTAATAAACCGTTTATTAAAGTATATAAAATATACTTTATATTTTAATTAAAGTTTAAGAGATTTTCGAGACAAAATAGTATTAACAACATAAAAGCCTTTTTTATGATCAAAATACAAATTAGTTCACTTTTTTAAAATGTTATATTATATTAAACCATTCAAGATTTTATAATGATAATCTAAGATAGCAATCATTAACTTAATTCTCTAGAATTAGAATTCGAGTGAAAATAGTTTTCTGATTTGATGTTCATATAGTCTCAAAGGATCATCACAAAATATAAGTTGACAATATGAGTTATATTATCCTTATTAGTCAAAAATACAAATATGATATGATATGATCTTTTTTATTAGAGCATATTTCTTTCCTAAAATACTATACAGATGATAGTCAAATATAACTAATGACTAACTCAATTTCTCTTATTTACTTATTTAATCTACCATTCAGAACTCATATTTGGTATCCTAAGATAGATTGGACACATATATCATATCTTTAGATTATGTCATTACTAATAATCTCGTGCACTACTCTACATTAACATTAGTGTTTTAAGTCTTAACCTCTTATTTATTACCTAGATAAATTGCTCTTAACGTGATTTATCTCCATTCTTATAAAATAATGGAGGTGATTATCTGAGTAAAAGGCATCTTATATCAATTTGACATACTTCTTATAGATCCAAACATTTAACACTAATTCTAACATTTATTTCATATCTTTAGGTTATGCCATTACTAATAATCCCTTACACCGTTTAATATACTTCACATTAATATTAGTGTTTTAAGTTTTGACCTCTCATTTATCACCTATATAAATTGCTTTTGACTTGTTTTTATCTCCATTCTTATAAAATAATGGATGCAATTATTTGTGTAGGAAGGTATCTCATATTGATTTGATTTCTTGTATATAGAACTGAGCATTTAACACAACTTCTATCATTTATTTTAGAATTGAAGAACTCAATTCAAAATCAAACATTCTCATATTTCTCGAACTAAATTTTCATTTAAAATTCATTCGAGAAAATTTTATTTAATTCTTAATTAAACATATTTTGCATCAAATACTCAATGACAAACAAACTATCATCATTGTAACTTGTTTTATGAATAGTCACTAGCCATATTTGTTTCTCTTTGTGCTACTGTATCCTTGACGTAATTATACTTGAAATAGATATGTATGGTTTGATTCTGATATTTAAACTGCATAGTACTGCCTTTCATTATACATATCCATACACATCATAGTGGGTATGAGACTATTGATTGCAACAAAATGAGGAACTGTCTTTAAGTCTCATTATTCTTATGGAATCTATGAATACTACATATTGCACACATTTAACCTTTTTTAAAGTTAAATTATATTAACTACCAAAAGTGTTCATACTGAGTTTAGCAAAAATGGCCACGCTTGACATTCCTTACATTCCATTCATGCTTTCACTCTAATCAGATGCAATTAGTGCAATTCCTTTGCACTTTAGTACTTATCATCATTTCCGTGCATCTTTTGTAAGACAAAAAGGAATGAAAGGTTCTTTCTTACACACACACTCTTTTTTTCTCTAACTCTCACAAGAGTTCTTCTCTTTGCTATCACAAAGAAAAGCAAAGAAAGAACTCTAGCCATCTCCTAGTGAGGTTTCATCCTTCTATCTTCGTGTGGACTTTCATTAGAGATGGTCTATGTTGATCGTTGTGGTTTATGACAACCCAATGCGAAGAAGTTTAAAAAACGAAGGAGATCGTCGAAAAGGTACGTAAACATATTACATTTCAGGTTTTTGTTTTCTATATCTATATGCATGAGTAGATTTGTTTTATTTTCTGTTGCGTATATATTATATATGAGATGCATGATCGAAACCTTACAGTAGTATCAGAGCTATCTTATGGTTTGTTAGATGTAGAATACATGACATGTGAAAACTGTTTTCATGATTGTGACAACTTAGAGTCCTGTAATGTTTTGTTCGAAATTAATTATAGAAAGGTTTTCATGATTTTCTTTCACCAATCTGTTCATAAGATGTAAGTGAATGATTCAGTATGATTTAATATATTTCTAATGTGATTAAAATATTTAATTTTGAATTTACAAGAACATGCATGAAATATGTCTTTCTACTGGGCATGTGATGTCTATTGGATAAATTGACGAGGTTACATATGATTTTCGTGGAATTTGATTCTGAAAAAATTATGTGAACATATTAGGGATGTTTTTATGACTCTGTAATTTTTTTAGAATTATTAAAAAAGTTTTAATAATTTATCAAACAATTTTTCAGATCTGGATAGTTTTCCAGAAATTGTAGGATCTGTTTTATTTGATGTTTTTGCATGTTTATATTTTGGTTTGAGAACCTTAAAAAAAAAATTTATGTGATAAAACTGTGTTAATTTGATGTTTCATGCATGCCTAAATGATTTTGCTCAAAATTTGATTTCCAGAAAAATTTTAAAAGTCATATTTGTCATTTTTGGTGTTTTATCGGTGTTTCGGTAATCATGATAACTTTTGGGTGATTCCTAAATTATTTTGATCATCATGAAACGACCTAGAGATGCTTGGAATGATGATTTGATGTTCTAGAAAGTTTGGGAAATTATAGAAATTATTTTTGAATTAATTTTAGTAGAGTAATAGATTTTCTAGTACCACAAGAAAAATTGGCATGTATGACAAAATTGAAGTTGTTTAATTTTGGACATCAAATAATTATTTTAAGGTAAGTTAATTATGAATTAATTTATGGAATTAGGAATCCATGTTAATTGGATTAATATTAATTTCAATCGAAAGAACATACAATAGTAATTTTAGCCAAGTTAGTAAAGGGAAGATAGTAAATCTAGGTGTTGGATTGGGCTTAGATCCAAGTGTTGGATTGGGCTTTCATGTTAGGATCCATAAGATGTTATAATCAAAATGATGTGTTTACATATATGCATAAGAGAATGCATGGTTAGGAGAATGTGTGGGCTTACGTGATGGATGGTTATGGGCTTAGCCTCAATTTGATTGGTTAGTCCATATCATGCCATGTAGTTATAATAACTATATATATATATATAGTTATATGTATACATATACATATATATGTATACATATACATATACATA
>JAOSBL010000210.1:20902771-20912886 GCA_027568915.1 Erythroxylum roraimae
TTCGTCTTCAACCGCTTCTTGATAACTGCTTCTTTCTTCTTGTTTCTTGATCTTTGAAGAATCAGTTATTCAGTTGAATTCTGTAACCAACTCAAACTGATAATCATCTGACGTGGTATCGGGTCTTTCGTCTCAGTTTCTTCTGTCTCATTTTCGGCTTTGGCTTTTGTTCATTTTTATCATCTCATTTTTTTCCGTCTTATTTTTGGCTTTAGCTTCCGTCTCTTTTTTGTTCCATCTCATATTCGCTTCCGTCTCATTTTCGACTTTGGCTTCCATCTCATTTTCGTATCTGCTTCCGTCTCATATTTGCTTCCGTCTCATATTCTTCCGTCTCATGATTTGGTCTCATCAAAATTATTTAAAAGTAAAGTCATTTTGACTTAACAGATCATTCTGGTTTATGACAACCCAACGGGAAGCAGATTAAGGAACGAAGAAGATCGTCAGAAAGGTATGTAAACATATTACATTTCAAGTTTTTGTTTTTTGTATCTATATGCATAAGTAGATCTGTTTTTTAAGGTTCCGTTTTATTTTTCGCTGCGTATATTTGATATATATTATGTATGAGATGCATGATCAAAACCTTTCAATATTTAGTATGACGATTATAATAAGCATGATTTTTAAGAATGAGGATACCTAGGATCTCATCTATAAGATCATAAGTGAGATGGATATTGACACCATATGGGTTAGGGCAAAAATTACTATAAAAAAAATCTAACATTTATGGGGCTTATATGATTGGTTTTTGAAGAATCCCACCCTTGATGAATGAACAATTCGATAAGATTATATGCTTTGAATTGCTCTAAACTAATGGAAGAGATAACATAATTTTCATTTAACTTTAAAAAATCATAATCATAAAATTGACGTAAGTAAGTATCAAAATACTCATTCTCAATTGTGGGAGGAGGCGTACGAGATGGAGTTAGGGATCTCTCTTGAGTCCTCCAAATCTTAGAAGGTGTGTTGTTAACTCTGGCTTAAGTGAGTGTCCTGAGCACAAGATTATGGTTCCCTGTTGCTATGAGGACAAAGGAAAGGCACAAGATAATATGTTAGGGAGGTAATTAAATAAGATTTGAAAACCTTATGGGTACTAATAGTATATGGTCACTTACAGGAGAAAAACACTTTTATAAATTAAATCTCACCAACTTCATATTTTTAATCGTGAAACAGGAAGTGAGCTATCTTAAAGTATAATGCAAGATATACCATGGAATATATAGAAATGACTAGAAATCAAAGTTAAAATGCAAAATATGATAAAAAAAGATACTGAGTTTGTTTATAAAAAGGTGTAAGCACATCTGACATCAAAATTAAGAGATGCAGTAGGTTTAATTTGATGAATATGATATAAGATCATGATTAGTTTAAAAGAAACCTCAATTTCTTTAAAACACTCTAAGTTGATATTACTCAACGGGAATTGGCATTGATAAGATTCAAATGAAATTGAATGTATGAATTGCTAAAAATAAAGTTCCTCATTAAAGCAGTAAATCATCAATTTTTTAAAAAATGCATATAATCGAGTAATTTAAAAACTTTCCAAATTTCATATGACAAAAATGTCAAAATCTCAAATTCAATCATATTAAACACAATCAAATGTAATCGAGAGTTAGGAACCTTTATTCAATATGCAATTTCACTCAATTTTAAAAAATTTACTGAAAATAAGTGAAATTTGAAAAACCCTAGTTGTGAACCATAACTCATCCAAATTCTAAATTGATTCAATTTGAAGGCTAATTCTTGCAATGGAATGCATAAACATGCTTAAAGTATTATCATGAGCTAAATGAAACGTCATTTGAAATAAAGAAAGAGAGATTTTGAGAAATCCCCAAATTAGTGGAGTTAGGGTTAATGATAAATCAAATTAGATGAATTGGTGATCAATGTTAATGAAGCTTGGCCTTTTGGATGCAAAGAAGCTTATTGGACTTGAGGAAATCCCCTGAAGCTTAGTGGAGAAGGAGGAGGTATACTGAAGAATGATGGAGCTTTGTGTGAAAGGCTTAAGCAATATATTATGCCTTCTTTAAAAAAATTCATGTTGACTCAGAGTGAGGAAGAGGAGTGCTAGGAAGGTGATTCTTGGTTGATGGTTGTCAAGGTGTAAGAAAGAACCTTTATTGTTGGTTTTGGTTAAGAGAGGGGAGAAGCATAAAGAGAAAGAAGGGGCGAAGATGAAGGAAAGATGTGTTTTTGGTTTAAAATTGAGATAATGATGGACTAGTCAACTATATTGTTTAACCAATTCCTAAAAGTTGACCAATATTATCAACCAAACTTGTTGCAAGCTCACTAGAAGATTTAATTTATGAAGATTGGCTCTATTGGTCGACCACTAATGAAGGATGTTTGGCGAAAAACTTAATTGACCACCCTTTTGACAAACTCACTAGAAAAAGAACATTCTCATATGGGGGAATTAGTCAATTATAAGAGAACATTGTTTAATCAATCTAACTTTGTGGTCGATCCAACAAGTGCCCAAACATCTAGCAAACTCACTGGAAAGCACAAAGGGTAGATTTTTAAAGACATCAGTCGCCCATACAAAGATATTAGTCGACTAGTATGTCCTAATAACTTAAAAAACAACCTTAAAACTCAAATTAAAATATTAAACCATATATGAATCACAGAAATATCAATAAAAAGTTATCATAAACATTAAAAGAGTCATCTATCATTTAAAGTTTCCATTAATCATCCCTAATTATCTTCTAATTGATCAAAATATATACTCACTCATAGATTTAGTAATAATGTTTGTCAATTGATGCTGTATATCGATGAATTCTAACTCAATATCCCCATTCTGCATATGATCTTTGATAAAATGGTATTTAATACCATATCTTTGGTAACCATTGGATGGTGTTCTTTGTGAGATAAATGATACTAATATTATCATACTTAATAGGTATCTTAATAAGATCCATCTGATACTCTCCAAGATATTGTCTAAGCCATAAGATTTGTGCACAGTAGCTACCAGCTACCATGTATACGGCTTTTGCGATTGATAAGGTAAATGAATTTGTTTCTTACTAAACTATAAGACTAATGTATTTCTTAGGAATGGACAAGTATTAAATGTACTCTTTCTATTAAAATACTACTTGCATAATTCGCATCCAAATAATCAATTAACTCAAAGAAGGTATATTTAAAAGACTAAAGTCCTAAAAAAATGGTATAACATAAATATCTAAGAATTCACTTAATGCCTAAAAGATGGAATTCCGTGGGACTCAATTAAAAATTTATCATATAAGCATATATTAAACATTATTTCTAGCCTACTTGTGTTAAGATAAACTAAACTATTAATCATACCTTAATAGAGCTTCACATCAATTGACTAGTCCTCTTCATCTTTATTTAATTTCATAGTGATGCTTATAGATGTCCTTAATGGTTTCTCTCAACCTATTTTGAAGCGTTTGAGTATATTTTTAGTATACTTTGGTTAATTAATAAAAATACATTCCTTTATTTGCTTGATTTAGAGTCTAAGAAAGAATTTAAACTCTCCCATCATACTCATCTCAAATTTCCTATTCATACACTCAAAAAGTTCTTACATATACTTTTGTATCTGGCACAAAAAATAATATCAATAGCATAAATTTAAACAATTAAAATATTATGCTTGTGCAGCTTAGTAAAGAGTGTAATGTCCTTTAGAGAAGCCATTTTCTAAAAGAATTGTATTTAACTTATTATACTAAACTTTAAGAGCTTGTTTCAACCCATATAAAGCTTTCGAAAGTTTGTAAACATGGTTAGGTGCATTATGTTTTCCATAACCGGGATGTTGATCAATGTAAACTTCATCTTGAATAAAGCCACTAAAAAAGCTACTTTTAAAAACCATTTGAATCAATTTGAAGTTCATGTAGGATGAAAATATGACTAAGAGCATAATAGCTTCTTTTCTAGCCATTATAGCAAAAGTTTTCTCAAAGTTTATGCACTTCTCTTAATTGTACATTTTCTCTACTAATTCAGCTTTATTTTTGGCAATGGTACCTGATTCATTTAATTTTATTTAAAAAACCCACTTGGTACTTATGATTTGGTGATCTCTAGGTTTAGGTACTAAAGTCCAAAACTTACTTCTCTCTAATTGGTTCAACTCCTCATTTATAGCAAGAACCTGAATTTCATCATTAAGAGCTTCTAATATAATCTTAGGTTCAATTTGAAAAATTAAAGCAAGATGAGATAAGTCTTTAAGATGTGATCTAGTGATTATCCTTGTTGAAAATCACCTAGAATTTGATCCAATGATTGTTTTTCTTAAATTTCCAATCTCTTAGGAGCTCCTTATCTTTCTTGTCTCCTTCACTTGGTTCAATAATGTGCTCATGTGAGGTAAGGTATGTTGATGATCACTCTTATTTTCTCTAGTAATTCCTTAGTTATACCTACGTCTTCATCTTTAAGATCTTTCTTGGATACAATAGGGTTACATTTATCAAAGATAGCATGTATAGACTCATCAATAATAAAACTGTTCCTATTAAACACCTTATATGCTTTACTATTTAAGGAACAATCAATAAAAATTCCCTTATCCACTTTAAAATAAAACTATCATAATTTATCGTTAGCTTTTAAAATGTAGCATTTACACCTAAAAACTCTTAAGTAACTAATTTTTTAACTTCTTTAAGGCTAAAGCTTATAAGGAGTTTTATCTAAATGCGATCCTATGTAGACTCTATTTAAAACGTGACATGCGGTAGCCACTACTTTTGCCTAAAAATACTTAGAGAGATCATACTCATTTATTGTGTTCCTAGCCATTTCTTACAAAGTCCTTCTCTTAATAACTCCATTTTATTGAGGGTTCCTTATAGTAGAAAAGCTATGAAAGATATCGTTATCTTCATAAAAGGTTTCAAACCTTTCATTCTAAAACTTCATACTATGGTCACTCCTAATTGATGAAATAAAGAGCACCTCTTTATTTTGAACTCTCTTTATAAAATTTACAAGGTTCCCAAAAAATTCAACTTAATTAGCTAAGAATATGTCCAAAGTAATTCTTTTAAATTCATTAACTATGACAAAAGCATAAAGTTTTCCACCTAAACTAGTAAATACAGTTGGTCAAAATAAACCCACATGTAGTAATTATAGAAGTCTAGTGGAAGTTGCCAACATTTTTCTTGTGAATGAACTCTTGGTTTGCTTTCCCATTTGGAATGCTCCACAAATCTTGTCTTTCTCAGAGTTGACCTTTGTAAGTCTATTAATAGTTTGTTTTAGAGTTGAGCTTGGAGATGAGGTCTATGCTTGCATTTCCAAGTCTTTTATGCTAAATCCATGCATCTTCACTAATAGATATTAGGCACTTCATATTTTGGTTAGAGAAATCACTAAGATCAATTATGTGTGTGTGTGTATATATATATATATTCTCTTTTTTCTAAAAAATGCAATGTTATTGTCAGCTATCTATATATAATCCACGATCTTCTCTCAACACATCCTTTGTAGCCTTTGTCATATAGTTGACTCACACTTAATAAGTTATGCTTCAATCCATAAACTAAAAGTGCATTATGTAATATCCTAGATTACCCGCTTATAGATATTGTCCGCTTTGGGTTTTGGCCAAGCCAAGCCCTTACTGTTTTGCTTTTCCCTAGGCCTTCCCAGGAGGTCGCCCATCTTAGAACTACTCTCACCCAAACACATTTAACCTCGGAGTTCCGATGGGATCCGATGCATTAGGCCATAGAAAACACGTCTGTAAGGGAGAGGTATCTGTACCCTTATAAGGCGTATTTCGTTCCCCTCTCCAACTGATATGGGATCTCACACATTATCAATAATATTATGATATTTCTTATTAAGTTTGTAAATGCCAATTATCTTACCCTTGTCATTGTCTTCAAATGTGACAAATCCATCATCTTTGTCTCTAAGAGTTGAAAATTAGGATGTAACCTCGATTATAAGTTTTGAGCATCCATTATCCATATACTATTTGTTCCTCTTTTCTTAAAGAAACAGCCTAATTAATGTGTTTTAGATACCCAATTGAGCTTGGGTCTTTGGTTGTTAGTCTCCTTCTTCTTTTTGACCCACTTCTTTGAGGGTTTACTCATTGATCTTTTTTAAAATAAAATTTGTCATGTCTATATTTACCATAAAAGTAACATACCATGTTATATGAGTAATATGGGTTGGTGGTATGATGATGAACCTTATGGTTTTGGTGCATGAGTGCATGCCTTGTTCTTTTATATATATACGAGTGATGAGGACTTTTACTTTGGATAAATGAAAGGAATGTTCTTTTAAGGAAATAAAAAGAACTAGTATAATTATATAGATGAGGCATACTTGTTTCATTGTATAGATGCTTATGAGGAGTGTAGGCATATGTCATGACACTATTCTTAATATATGAACTACTAGAGTATAAGTGGGATTTCATGCTATCATCTATTTTTGTAAAGAAGTTATGCCTATTCTTTTGTACCTCTTAGTTAAAAGATGATGAATATATTCTCGAATATGCTATTATGATCTTTGATATAATATTTTGCTTGAAATACTAGTCTTATAGACCCTCTCTGATACCACTTGTGAGTCTTAAGTGGCACTTAAAAGGGTGGATGAATTGAGTGTTTATAAATTTTTAACAAAAAGTTACTAACTTAATATGAAAAAGATCACATCTTATAAAGGATGCAAATATAAAAGTAAAATAATGAATTTTAACAAAGATCTTAAGTAATAAAGTAAAAGAGTAAGGAAAGAGAGATGTAAACTTGTTTATAGTAGTTCAACAAACAATATTTGCCTACATACTTCTAATAATCTTCTTAGATTTTCATTATTAATTCTTCTTTCAAGGCAAAGAATAACCTCAGTACAATCTTTATTTGGAACATAGGGACCTTTATACAATCTTTTTTCAAGGTAAAGAGCTCCCTCAAGGCCACTTAGAACACTTCCAAACACAATCAACAAGAAACCTAATGGAAGCTTACAATTAAAAGTAGATTACTTTATCACTTTGATAATATCGAAAAGGCTCACGCATTTAAAATGAAACAATGAATGGACAAATGATTAAAAATGCTTAAAAAATGTGTAAAAGGCACTTAAATAGTTTTTGATGCTAGAACCAATGAGGAAGTACATATTTCTATGGTTTCAAGACCTATACTAGTCGTTAAAGCAAAAAACTAGTTATTATAAAGACTAGTTATAAAGCATTGATCGACCAGTATAGCATACTGTCAACCATTATGCATTGATTACATAGATTCACCGGTTGCTGGGAATTGGTCGACTAATAGGTATATTGGTCAACTAATATGGCTCATTAGTCAATCAATACATCAACCAATTTTACTACAAACTCTTAGAACTTCAAATTTAATAACTTTAGCTTATATTGATCGATCAGTAATATATATAGGTCAACTAATCTCCCTAAAAGCATGGGTTTAACAAATTTAAATCCTCAAACTCAGTTTATCTAATGCAATTATGATTTATTCTTCATAAAATATTTCCTAAAGAGTGTTTAAAAGATCAAGAGGCTATTTTCTTAAAATAAAAGCTTTAACACCTTTTGATGAATGAAAATACTCATACAATAAAGTGATATAAAACATTTATGCATGGTGAGCCTATTACCAAACTAACAAAGTGAGATTATAGATGGTTTTGAAATATAAAATGAACTTAATATGCCTTGTTCTTCTTTTGTTCATGACTTAATCTTTGTTTTGTAAGTTGAAGACTTCATCTCTCCTTTCAACAACTTCTCGAAGTATCTTTTTGAGTTTGTATGATTTCATCTTGTTCTTATAAAGCTTCTAATCAAAATATCAAACTCATTATTAGGATTTATGTTTCATTATCATTAAAATATTATTAGAACCTCCTTTGGTTTAACACATTTAAAGTGACATCTTTTCTTAATTGCCATCTAATTATGATATCTTATATTATGGCTTGGAAATTTCCTTGAAAGATTTACTCATATACTACTTTATTTCCTTGCTATGTTTAAATTGCTAGTCAGAAATTGCCCATGTAACCTTAATCTAATTGTAAGTGACAAACATTAGTTTTGCATCTTATGAAAATAGTTACACATGGTTGTTATTTCATCCATTTTTATTGACTAAATTAGAGAAAAGCTTACTATCATAGAATCACCACATAATAGTGACTTCTGATTGGCGTTTTTAACGTTAGTTCATTCATATTTAGATAAAATTAAACTATGATAAATGGAACATACTTTAGGAAACTTTCCATTCTTAAAACACGTTTCTTCCATTGTTAACATATATTGTTCCTTAATTTAAGAGTTGCTTCAAATATTTAATCTCATGATTTCTTGATCTCTATATTTTCAAGTTTGAATACAGTTACTTCTTGAATTTATAAGAGAGGTAAGTTTTACAAGAATCGATATTGATTAAAAATTTCAGATATTACCTTCTTAACATGAATATATAACGAAAAGAAAATGTTCATTCTCTTTGGTAAGCGAATTATGTTTTAGATAAAACAATTCAGGTTTGAATCTTGGAGACCTTATATTAATCTTATGAAACTATTTTATTAGAAATAGAAAAAGAACATGAGGGTGTATTCATACTATGAAATATGCCTTGAATTTTTGGTGAATTCCAAAAGTTAGCTAGCGTTGGACAAGAATATTTGACTGGTGTTAGTCTTGTATAGGTTAGGGAGATTTTTAAGGTAAAAAATTGGTAGTGGTGTTAAGTATAAGATAGGCACCAGACTCATGATATGATTCCTAAAGATTTATAGAAATTTTTTTTTACTGTTGCTAGAAATTTATGGAAATAGAGTTTCAATAACTCTACACTTTTGGAAAGTAGGGTTTCAAAAACCTTAGGATTTTATGGAAAATAAAGTTTCACTTTATTTAAACTTCTTAAATGTAACCCTAGCCTATAAATACCTTAATAAGGGTTTTATAAGGTAAAAACTTTGGGAGATTGAGAAGATTGTTAACAACTATTCTCTTTATATTGTCTTTCTCATAGTAATAAAAGAAACATATCTTCTTACCCCTAGACGTAGCTTATGTAATAGTCGAATCCCAAAAATTATATGTCTTTACTATATTTAATTTCTTCTTGTATTACTTCCGTTTGCATAACAATTAGTATTAATGCAATTATATCTCAATAATATGGTATATGCTAGTGAATTTTATTGGCAAAAAGGAGGTGACAAAACTTCATAAGGGGATTGTATTGGAGGATGAAAAATACAAAAAGGTAAACATTTTTAAGTTTCATGTGTTTAGAGGGTATTTGGGAAACGAGATATGTTGAGACAAACATATAGAAAGATCATAACATGATCAAAAGTGAGTAGTAGTGGTTCAAAGATGGTACAAATGGTACTATAATATCATGAAACATATATATAAGGAGGTTAAAGATTCTAAATCAAGAGATAGAACAATGTCATAAAGAAAACGTCTGCATAATATAATTAAGGATATAGTGAGATAAACCATAAAGTAACCAATGAGATATGGCTAGAGAGACTCGATCATGTGTACTCTTACCATTAATGATGAGGATGCAACTATCTTTTAGAAAACTAAGAAAAGTTAGGAGCAAGATAGATAGATGGGGACTATGGTGAAGAATGTGAAGCTTCCCAAGTTCGAAAAAAATGATTGCATCTTATTTGACCTTGTTAAAAAAGATTCACACTTTGAAAGATGCAGCTGATATGTTAACAAAGTCGTTGTCATAAAAATGTTTAGGTTTAATTTAGACTTACTAAACAGTCACACAACTTGAAACCCGTAGATGTTATAGAATTCAAATTAAGGTAGAGAATTACGAGATATACATTGAATTATTGGTGGATAGTAAAATTTCAATAGCTAATTAGCAACGATCTCGTAACAGTTGAAGAGTTTTCTAAGTCAAAATCAAAATTGCACTGGATTTAAGTGTGGAAAGACATTTGTTGGGCCCCGTTTCCGAAGCCCAACGATCGATTCAGAATCGAAGAACATAAACATAAGCGGAATTCCTAAACTC
>JAOSBL010000210.1:20949039-20963029 GCA_027568915.1 Erythroxylum roraimae
GTATTTATGTGCACATATGCTAACCTGATGCATGAGCAAGAAAATGCATTGTCTTAAATCTCTCTCTGAGCTCACAGATACTGAAATTTCAGGTCCTCTCCCTTAATATGGGGACAGGATGTTACAATAGTGACGGAGGGCACCTTAATAAGCAGCAGTGCAAGCCATTAGTGATATTCCAAAAACAAATCTAGTAAACAACAAAGGATCAAGGACTAATTTAGAGCTAGGGCATGGCATTAAAAGAACTATTCAACACAGAAGCAAATAAGAAAAACAAGTCAAGTTCATGGCATCAAAAGAACTATTCAATATAGAAGCAGATAAGAAAAACAAGCCAAGTTCATATTTCAAATTTCCAGAAGCAAGAACACTAAGCAAAAGAGACGTGGAATAAAATTTCCAAAAAAACAATTTTGACATTAATTAAATCATAACCTTAATTTGATAAAACAAGATTTTTAGCCTTAATTTTTATCAAATCAATAATAATCAAACATTTAATTCAAGTTAAACAATTAAAGAAGGCTCTGATACCACTGTTAGGAAACCAATCGTGCTCGAATCATAGGTACAGTAGAAAAATAAAATTTTACGGCATCTGATTAGATCTCAATAATTGAATAACTTGAAAAAACTAAATTCAAATCATAAAATATGAAATCGTACCTGATCCGATACTCCTGTTGTAATCATTTTGAAATTTTTTTGAAGCATCAACTACGAGTTGTTTACGCGTCCAGCTTCTAACAGTATCCATAGAGTAGCCACTCAACTCTTTGAGAGGAATAACAGGAGTGCTAACTCCTTATGCTTATTCCTATTTATAGGAAAAGCATCAGAGTTTTTAATTTCTATTAAAATTAAATACATCAATTATAATTAAAATATACACCTAATTATAATTAATTTAATTTTAATAAAATCAAATATCTCATTTTTATCTCTAAAATCTCTCAAATTTTATTAAGTCCATCTTAATTGACATTAATTTTTCCTTTTTAAAATGCTCTCTATATGTGACTATTAACAATGATTATAATTAGATAAATTAAAATTTCTTTTAATTTAGCTTTAATTCTCCAATTAAATAATTTATAATCATATATCAAGATTGATATCTAGTAACATTTCATTACCACCCAAATATTAAGAATGTCAAAGTAGTTTGACTTAATATGTCTATGCATAGTTATGGTGTATAATTTAATCCTTTTATCATCTAATGTTTTAATTAGACAGAGTATGGATATAGTGTCTACTTTTTTAAATTCAATCATGTTTGTTCTTACTAATTAGCAATTGATTTATAATTGATATTTGAAAACACCTTTTCAAATTTCAATTTACACTGGCTAGAGAATTTCTTAAATCACTATTAATCGAGAACAGGAGAACATTCTCTCGAATTACTTTAGAATGACGAATCATTTATTGACTTACATAACTATCTCTTTATGGTTCATACTGCATCCAAATAATATCGACTAAATTATCGTAAATAAGACACTTCATAAGTAGCATTAAAACACAATAATTCTGACATGAGATACTTTTTTAATCTCAAGTCTAAAGATCAATTATACAACCATCATAATAAGGAAATCCACAAACATATAAGTAATATTCTATTTGAGATCCTCATAATCGAGTTAGTTTAGTGAACTTATTCTTTAATAAGCATCTATATAATAGTTTAAGTATTTTCATACTTTAATTTATAATAACAATAACTTTCTTCATAAGAAAAAAAAAACATAACATGTGCTAGTTTTACTATTTCATCGATATCCTGTCTTGATGAAATTACAACTAAAAATATTTGAGAATAATACATGAAAGTAAATTGAATCTCATAATTATGATGTTATCATAATTTCAATGACACAATAATTATTCTAGAGATTTAACCTTTAGTATTAAAACATTAAATGTAATTAACATAATACATAAAGATAGAAATGTCCTTATTAATTAAATAATGTCATACATTAAAATTGCAACCAACCAATTGGCTGCAAAGGCATAAACTAACATAGTCAATCCTTTTAAAAGCAGAAATTATTCAATTGCCAAATACACCTTGTCAATACCATACCATTGAACATATTACATACCGATTTTGTTTACTAAGCATATTACATACCAAATTAACTCAAGCAGTTGAAAATAAGACGGTGACACCTTCACACACATGCTAATTATAAGCTTTTTATAGTGCATCACTCCTAAAATGCATGGATTGCAAACGCATTAATCCAAGCAATAGCGAAGTTCTTATTGCATCAGTTAGATAAGGATGTAGATATGTTAAAGCAGAACATATAACACACATATAACAACTTGGATTAGATGTTTTTAATGTAGATCGTAGAGGTTGATTAGCCAGTTTTATTCAGGCAAGGCGAAGTTGGGAGCCAAAACCTCCTCCGTGGTGGAGGCTGGGGTGATGGGCATGGTGGTGGAGTCCCAATGCGTAGAGGTTGGAAGCTCCATTTGCCAGCGCAACAGCAGACTCCTCCCCTTCATTGTCCACAATTCCATATTGTGGATCCTCACATTTCGCTTCCTAATTCAATTCCAAAATAGACTAACATGAGAGAAATTCAAGATTCGGCATCGTATAATAAGTCTAACCAACCGATTATAATTGTGGTTAGTTAAAGAATTATTAGTTGTTGACATGGTATTGAAGATTGATCGAGTCAAAATTCTAAACATAATCCAGAATTGATTAATTGACCCTTCTATCTCGATTCATTCGGGTAGGAGAATAAATAAACATGACCAGATCTTAATTCGTTGTGATAATCTTAATCACGTGCAATAAGACATTAACTTTCAGATCTCGTATTTGATTGAAATCAACGAAAATAAAGGGCAGGAAATTAATTCATGTCCTTACGAAATGAAGTAGGAGGTTTCCATGCACTTGCTCTAAATTTTTAACCTGCAATGTGAATTTGAAGGGGAAAAAAAATCCAAGCGACAGTTAATTAAAATTGAAAAACCGGAGTTTGATTCAAAACCATAAACATTGTAAAAGAGCCTTTGAAATTTACTGACCTTCTTCTTACAAGTATCTGTCTGTGTTTTGATCACGTGGTACTGTGGATAATCAAAGAAATGGTGAATTCTTAGTTTAGTTAAACTTAGGTATAACATAATGTCCCGCCAATCCTTTTCCACAGATATCACAACCATATTTATTATGAAGGTAGTGGATATATAAATGAACACTGCCTAGACTTGCTTACCCTTTTCTCATCAGTAAGAGAAACTTTGTTATATGCTCATTGAAAATATCATCAAATTAATGTACGGAGAATAAGTGTAAACGTAGAGTCGTAGAAATTGATTATCCTCCTTACTTATGTCTTTATTTCACTGATTAAAAAGGAAAAGGCATAAGTTGCAAGAAATTCGGTTCATGTCGCGGAATTCTATGTATGCCACAACAGTGAAAGTTAACGAGTGGAGTTTAATGGCATTCAGAAAAGTGGTCCAAGTTTCAAAAATAAGTAGAAAAATCGTTCCTGGAATCTTAAAAATTGTTCTGATAGCATATCCAGCTCTAGTTTTGAAGCTTTTGGACTGACCAAATCTAAGACAAAGCATATAAGAAATTCATGAATAAGATAGTGATAAGAAATCAATCATAGTTGGTTCGAAATAGCCTTCTCTTTTACCTTGAAGTTGATTACATATTGACATAGCATGGTAATCATTTACAGGGTAGTGTAACCCTGAGGCCTTAGATCTACAAAAAATACATGAACAAACAATCACTAACCTTCCTTTCACGTACGATCTCCACAGAAGAAGTCATTTTTTGCTCAAGACCGCGCAGTTCTTCCACGCTCAAGTACTCCAAATCGTCTCCCATTCTTTGCCTGTATGAGAAAGCGTACTCTTAGTCCCCATTTCATAAACCTCAGGAAAATGTACATATACGATCAAGAAATCTTTTCTTTAACCTGATTTCCCTTCTCAACTTATTGTTGATATCTTTCAGTTTCCTCAGGGTTTCTTGCATTTTCTGATGAAAAAAAAAACTAGGTATAATGACGAAAATCCCGGAGATGGAAAGAACTCTAAAGAATGAAAGGAATAGCTTACCTCGTAGTGTGTGCTCCACAGATCTATCCCCATAGCCTGCTGATATAGATCGAAGGTCTTCTTTGTTCTGATCAACAACAGAACCCAAAACCCAGTTACAGTTGATAGTTGCGTAGGCTTTGTACTAGGGTTTTGGAGGATTTGCATCCAAAGATGAGTTAAAATAAGAAGGATGAGAAAAAATTCTAGGTATTCGTAGGAGTACATACGTTGTGGAGGGGCTAATGAACTCGTGAAGCTTTCCTGTGCTAGAGAACATGATGAGAGAGACTTTAGCATCACAAAGCACGGTGAGTTCTTGAGCTTTCTTGAAGATGCCATTTCGTCGCTTGGAGTAGGTGACCTGCCGGTTAGTGTCGTTCTCAATCCTCTTGATCTCGATCTTTCCACGACCCATATTTTCTTTCTCGTTCACCAAACAGGATTTAAGGAATATACGAGATGTTATAAGCTAAGGAAGTTTTGAGTTCGGCGCATAGGTTTCTTGAAGAGAGGAGAGATGGAAAAAGAAAGTAAGTTCAGAGAGTGGTTTCTAAAACGGGAAAGCGAGATCAGAAAGTAGATTGAAGTGTAACCAACTTTGGTGCATGGCTAAGTCTTTGACATTGGATTGTGTGTATAGGACATATAGTTGTGTAATGTGTAGTCTTGAGAAGAGCTTTGACAACCATGACAGGACATGGAAGCAATTAACTGCGGCGATTTGGACTTTCACTACTAGAGCTATACTTGAAAACTTTTCAGTGAGATAATGTCTAGCCAATGATGCTTTATCCATTATTAGTGTTTTCTGATGAATATGTTCAATTTGTTACCAGTTTTATTTGGAAGATTAGACCTCCTTAAAATTGCAGAAATGCAGTATCAATTAAAAATGGAGATTGAGTTGGTGGTTTCTTCGTCTTAATTGTTTGATCAGCTGGACAAGAGTTTCCTATAAGAAAATTTAGAAGAAACAATAAAATCATGATGTACCAATTTCAAGCAACAACAAGATTAGCTGATATGGTCTACCAAACACAAGTCAAGTAAACTGCACCTCAGGTTGTAATTGAGTTAGGGATTTCAGATTATAGTTTATCAATAATTGAGTTATGGATTTCAGATTTTTTAAGATAATGTTTGTCTTTTTCAATGATCCTTATTATAAATAAATCTGCCCTCATATCAAGCAGTTTAACTCCTTATTGATCAAGAACATGCACTCAGTTAGGTATATAATTAAGGTGGGAGTATCTCAATAGTAAATGATGTTTGCATCCATAGAAATATACAACTATGCTAAACTTTAATGTATAATTTTGGTTGATCTTCAACATTTTTTTTTAAATTTCCAGAGGAAAGTTTGGGAATTAATTACTTAAAACCTATTATAGATTGCATTTAACATGTCAAAAACATTTCCTAGTTTAAACAGTTTGGGTTGCCACGTGCATGCCATGCCAACATTATTAAAGAAAGAGCTCAACAAGATCGATGTAGCATGGTCCCACAATACTTGATAACTTTGGATTAGGTAGAGATACCAATTTAGTGATACTTGATCAGGTCCACTACTTTTTATTGTAACTACATGTCTGTTCTTAGCCATAAGTACGTAACGTAAGAACAGCAAGAGTACTTCCAAAGGAAGTTGGGAGTTTTAGGGTGGAAATGGCGCTTGCAATTCGAGAGTCGAGAGTTTCCTCACGAGTTATACCTTAAGTAGGCATTTAGGGTGATTCCTAGCCATAATTATAGTTGGACATTGAAGAGAACGTTTGGACACAAACTATACAGACTAGCAAATTAAGTAAGAGGCTAGTGATTGTAGGGTGTTTAGTAGCTACAGATTAGACTGGTGTGTGCGTGCAAGTTACTTTTCAAAATGACATGAAAGTTCGAAGATATTAACGTTGTTGGAAGCTTGGGTTCTGTCCCATCTCTGTCTCTCCTTGTCAAACATTTGTAGAGAGGCCTAGATGGCCTCGACAGCTTATAATGATCTTTCTTTCAAAAGCTGCTCTAGCATGGTTTTAGTTCCGAGCTCATGTCAAGCTTTTTCATGACCTTTCCAAAACTCTCTCTCTCTCTCTATAAATATATATATGCCATAAAAATAGCTAAATTAGACACACATTACATCTAAGCACTAGTAGTTCAATTTCATTTAGCCAAGAAGAAAACTAGCATAAAAAGCTGAAAATTACTCAATCTTTGTCTGTCGGATCTGTTTATGATGAAGAGTTTTAAACAACCCTTCTCTTTTGAAGTGGTCAAAATTTTCGATTACCTTAGACCTTGTCCCGAGTTTAATGGAACCAACACGTCATATGATTTTATAGAGAATATCATTGGTCAATGTATCTATATAAAGGTTTGAGAAGAAAGCTCACTATTTTGGTCCTATATGTTACCGATACCTTACTTGTTCCTAATAATGTTGGCTTCTTACATGATGTAAACAAGTTTCTCTCTAATAAATTCAAAATGAAAGACATAGGTAAGGCATCCTGTGTCTTAAAATTAGAAATATTCTATAATAGATCATCATGACTATTAAGATTATCTTAAAAAGGCTATAACAATAAAGTATCAGAGAAATTTATGGTAGAAAAATATTCCTTAGATCAAGTTCCAATTTAGCAAGGGGACAAATTCAATGGAAAGCAGTGTCTCCAGAATAATATAGAATGAAAGGAATGGAGTCTATTTCATATACCTTAACAGTTAGAAGCTTGATGTATGCTCAAACATGTACTTAGATGGATATCAGTTTTGCTATTAAAATGTTAGGTTGATTTCAAAGTAACCTTACAATATGCCACTGAAAAGATGCAAAGAAAGTCTTTAAGTACTTACTAGGCACTAAGGATTACATGCTCACATATAGGAGGTAAAATCACCTTAAAGTTTTGTTTACTTGGATTCAAACTATGTTAAAAGTATGGACTCGAGAAAATCCACATTAGGTTGCATATTCCTATTGTTGGAGGAGTAGTTTCATGAAAGAGTGGAAAACAATTCATTATTACTACTTCCAATACGAAGTTTGAATTTATGATATGTTTTGAGGCTAACATTTATACATCGTAGATACAAAATTTTTCCTTCGAGCTTGGTATTATCAATAGTATAGCTAGGCCATGAATAATTTATTGTGATAATTATGCAACTGTCTTCTTCTTTAAGAATGACAAGTAATCAAAGAGTCAAAACACTTGGATTTAAAGTACTTGTTTGTCAAGAAAGAAGGGTGAAAATAGAGTCGATTAAGAACATTGGTACTAACTTGACGATAGTGGATCCATTAACCAAAAGATTGCCACCTAAAATATGTTTTAATCATATTGAGCAGATGGGCATTATGGAGAATTCCTTATTAGCATGATATTTTGGTATGTATATATGTGTGTGTACACACACACACACACACACACACACACACACACACACACACACACACACACACACATAGTTGACTTCTTTGTATTATTATGATGCTTGCGAATTTAATTAAGGTTATATTTCTATTTGTTTGCTTGTTTTCCATTATATTATATACACATTTTATTTAAGTGTGATGACATATTGTGTCTTTTGAAAGATAATAAAGTTACAGATTATATTATTCCTTAATTAAAGTTGTTTTGAGTTGAGATGGTTATATAATACATGGAAGAAATCATGTTGTTAAATAACTTGTAATCATTATGATCTGATCACTTCAATTAAATTAAGGAAGATGAATTGATATATTCAAATTCATACATATGATTTGTTATTGAATCACCAAGTCATTACACGGGCCAAATGGGAGATTATTACATTATCTTTAATTCTATAGTAGCCCATATAACTTGTTAGATTCTGATTAAATAAGCTCAATATGATGACATATTAGACTTAAAGGTATTAGAGTCACACATGTTTTCATAAATTCATCCTCTCTCTTTCTTTTTAGAATTTGCTAAGGAAGATCAAATCCCTATCGTTGATAATGCTTTCGGGCATATGATGCATTCTAAAAACATGATCCATAAATATGTAAGCAATATCAATAGTATTTAAGGGATGTTTATGAGGCATGAAATACTCGTACTTACTAAATCTATTTACTATGACCATGACACAAGTTCTTCCTTTTGATGGAAGAAGGCCCTCTACAAAGTCCATACTTCTGTCTTCCCATCATCCCTCAAGCACAAGGAGTGGCTGTAACTTACTTGGGTATGGCACATGTTTATGCTTGTTCCTCTATCATATGGCATAAACCTTAATACATCCATCGATATTGAACTGGTCCGGCTAGTCAAAAAAGCTTGGAGGAAAAATCCCTTCTAACTTACACAAAATTACTTGAATTCCTTTTCTAGTTTTTCTATTTCATCCAACTTCAATTTAGATGATGTTAAGCTTTTGAAAAACATACTTAATTCTGTTATTACTTCCCAAACCTTATTTGGTAGCAACTCCCAAAATGCAATTAGAATTAGCCTTTGCATAAATACATGACAATCATGACTTTTCATTCCAAATAGTTTGTACTTTCTCAGGTCCACACACCTAGCCAAGTTTGAAACATAATCATCAGGAAACTTTGGACTTTTCAACCATTCACACAAAAGCTCCTTTTGTGTTTTGTCCAAAGTGTAACATACTTTCGGTTATTTACCATTGCGAAGATCTTTATGTAACTCATTCCTTTTACAAAAAAGTTGCAAATCAGCTCCTAATTTTGCATTGTCTTTTGTCCTCCCTTCAATGTTCATAATGACATTGAACAAGTTGTCAAAAATGTTTTTCTCAATATGCATCACATCTAGATTATGTCGTATCAAATTTGTTTTCCAATATGGCAAATCCCAAAAATGCTTCGTTTTCTCCATCCAAAGTTTTGACTAATGCTTGTATCAACTTCATCAGCTTCAAATTTTGTTACTTTCAGCAAGCCTAATTCCTCAATCTCTTACAAAATCTCTTCACCAGCTTTTAGAGGAGGAGAAGGTGTTTTTACCATCCTATTCTTGATGAACTTATGTTTATTGCGCCTAAATGGATGATCTTGAGGAAGAAATTTCCTGTAATTGTCAAATCAACATATTTTGCCTCTCGTTTGGAAGATAAAGCGCATCAAAATCATTGCCACGATAAGGACAAGTCAATTTTTCAACTGTGCTCCATCCAGATAACATGGAAAATGCCAAAAAATCACTAATGGTCCACATCAAAGCCGCCCTCCACACAAAATTCTGTTTTAGAGAGATATCATATGTTTGAACACCATATTCCCACAGATGCTGCAATTCAGATATCAATGGTTGTAAGAAAACATCAATTTTATATTTCGGATTTGTAGGCGCTGGCACAATCACTGTCAAGAACATATATGCCTTTTTCATACACATCCAAGGAGGCAAATTCTAAGGAGTCACTACGATTGGCCATGATGAATATTGCTGCCTAGATTGTCCAAAAGGTTGGAATCCATCCATTGACAATCCCAACCTAACATTTCGACATTCAACTGTAAAATCAAGATGGGTGTCATTGAAATGCTTCCATGCTAGTGCATTTAATGGATGACTCATTACTCCATCTTCCTGTTCGTGTTTAGCATGCCATCTCATGTGAGATGTAGTAACATCAGAAGCATAAAGTCTTTGAAGTCTTGGAGTTAGCAGGAAATAATACATCTGCTTCCATGATACTAATTTCTATTTCATTAAATGCTTTCTAAGCTTAAACCTAGATTGACCACAAATTTGCACTCTTCTAAGTTCACATCATCTCCCCAATATAACATACATCCCAATTTGCAACAATCAATCTTTTCCACAGGCAAACCAAGCCCCCTTATAAGTTTCTTCATATTGTAAAAACTATCAACTATTGTATGATCAATAGGCCATGATTCATTATACCATTCAAGAATTTTATCAAAACTACAGTTTGAAATATGCTCTTCAGACTTTATGTTCAATATTCGAGCAATTGAAGACAATTGGGTCATTGTCTCACAATTTGGCCACAATTCTCGGTCAGCTGACTATAGTAAGTCAAAAAAATGTTTTGCTTGTGGGTTAGGTTCTTCTTCAAGATTTTTCCTATTTTCCTAAAAGGTATAACCGGCCCCATCATAAACCATTTACATGTACAAATTTTCAGTACCATCCACATAATTCGAGCTAAATCCATTCCCCCCTTCATACTCATTTAAGTTGACAGATGATTGTGCTTCATTAGCCCTTAAGGTGCTAGAAATCAACGGTTCCCCATGTCGTGTCCACTCAAAATAATTAGGGACAAATCCTTTTCTCATCAAATGCCCATTAACTTCATCAATAGGAAAGAAACATTTGTGTTTGCACTTTTTACATGGAAATCTGATCTTTGGCCCATCCATATATGTAGGTTGAGAACATGCATAATGAATAAAAGCTTCAACTCCCTCAACAAATTCAAGATTAATAAAAACATCAGGTGTTAATCATCTATACATCCAAGATCTATCTCGGAAACTCATTTCTGGAAAACTGTTGATTAAAAACAGTGAATCCATAGTTAGTATCATTAATGTTAGCCAAATATTAGCAAACTTCTAAGATAAGACTTCTGAATCAACAGAACAAATTCTCGTTCTAACTCTTAGGCTCCAGGTAATATTTACCGACAAGCCTTATGGAAGCTCCATCATAGCTTATGTGTTAAGGTTTATGGGTTGAGATGTAAAATATTTATATACTGAAGATTGAACATATATGTTTGTAATCATATATGTTAGAATAGAATTAATGTTAAAAGTTTGATATTAAGCCTATATTAAATATGTAATACTGCCAAATATAATAAGTATTCATAAAAAAATGAATAATTAAATTAATAAATTAGTTTAACATATACAATTTAAAAAAACAACCATGTAAAAATTCGCACATAACAAGTAAACAGAACATAATCATATCAAAGAGCGTCAATGAAATAACAGATTGACATAACAATCATATCAGTCAAACTCATCTTATATTAATACATTGCTAAACCGAAGTTCATACCACAACCAAGTTTCAGTTCGTGCAAGCCAAATTGAATCAACTATGTAAAGTACAAACCACAAACAAATACACAAATTAAACCAAGTTCACAAAAACGTAGTCGAAGGCAAATTCACTGACCTCAACCGACATGCAGAAGGATCTTTCTGAAGTACGTGAATGAAGATGATTACAGAGCTACAATGAATAATATAGAAACTGATACAAGTTCTCGATTAAATTGTGTGCCAAGTCATTGTTGACATTGTAAAAAATATAAGGAAAGTAAGGTCATTTTCATACCTGCTAAAGCTTCTCTTCAATCTCGTTTGGAAAATAAATACTGCCAACAAATGAGTTCCTACAACCAAGAACAAAATTGTTAACAATTTATAAAGTGGGATATATTCAAACAATCATATAATACATCCGCCTTGTTTATATCATTTTAAATATGAAAAAGAAAACGAGGTCCTCTAAATAAAGCAATTGATAAAAGTTATAATTAAATGAACCATAACTCACAACTACCTTGACAGGTTCCTAATAAATGTAACTACAGTTCATTGTTGGCATTTCTTGTAATTCTACTAATTCAATCTCAATCATGATAAGTTGATGTAATGTTTAAACTTTAACAACTTGTACCTTAAATTAGAAAATAAATACTCGAATCTTATATTCAATTTTTGTCAGAGATTGTATCTATTTTGCTTGTCAATTTAGTGGAGAATATCTTTTTACTAGTAAAGAAAAATATAATTTAGTATCAACAAATTAAATTAAAATATAATATACGCATATATTCAACATATGGAAGTTGTTAATGTGACAGTGGTAGACATGCTTTTGTGAATTATAGTAACTAAATCTCTTTTAGGTCACTACATGTTTCCAATTATAAATCCAATAGCATGAACGTCATATAATAAAAAAAGGATAATAGATTTTTAAGTGTTTTATCTTTTAATTAAGTATTCAAACTTTTAAAATTTTCCATTAAGTGAATTTTTTTATAATTTTAACAATTCAATTTAGAATATTAATTTTGTTAGTATTTTACTGATTGGCTAATGTTGTTAATAGAATATGCATTTTTTTATTTAATTGCTATTAAAAATCACACAGTGATTGCTGAACTGATTATGACTTTTTTGAGTTTATCTATTGAGATGTGAATTTGTCAAAAGAGAAAAGTTGTACAATGTTTAAATAGTTAGTCAGTGTAGAGGGTGACCGAGTCCATAACACAACAAAAGAGTAAGTAGGGATGATAGATCCATGAAATTCATAATTGATATGCACTAAGAATAAACAAATCACATTCTAATTAGGCACTGAAAAAGAAAGAGTCTGGAAACTTAAGACCACCTTGAGCCAAATTCAACATTGCGAATCGTATATTCAATAATCGGGCACTTTGTATATAATATATTGCTACATAACGAAATAGTTGAATGCTGCTACAAACTTGTTGAAATCTATGTATCTCTAATCTTAAATTATTAGTTGAATTCATAAAAAATGTTCGAATGGATTTAAATTTGACCAATAGTTAGATTGAAATCGAATTTTTTAAAAAAAAATTTGGTACGAAAAGTTTCATCTTACCTAAATTGGTATGAAATTAAATTTTAGCTTAAACTTCGATCTTAGATTGGAGTCTAGCTCGATTTATTAGCAAACCTAATTATGACATGAACGATGCTAAAGTTTTCCCTAAAACAACTTCTTTAAGTTTTCATAAACTAAAAAATACAAATCTTACATATACAACATAAAAGACTCTAATTCTAACAGGAGGCATGTCATCAAACACCTCGTATGCATCAACAAATCATCCCAACTTCTTAAAGAAATTTGAGAACTTAACCTTCTAACACTAACATTTCAACCTAAAATGTTGTTACCCATTCACAAAAGACTCAAACATACCAAACAAATAACTCAAACAAACCTAAAAAAATTCACTTTATTAATGGCATACATATGGGTAGGGGTGGGAAGGAGAACAAAAGCAAATGGTGAGAGAAGACTTACCCCTTCCGACGCACCACCGCCATTCCACGACGCCGACGCCGAAGCCGACGACGACGGACGACCAGCTCACGTCAACACACAGGAGGAGAAGGCCGAAAATTGCAGTAGGGGAGGAGACGAACAGAGGAGGAGAGCTTCGGGTCGGGGGGGGGGGGGGGTTTAAAAGCTTATAAAAACGACGTAGTTTGGGGGGAGGTTAAAATGTTAAAAAATGACGAGTTTGGTTTTAAACCACACGATGTCGTTTTCTTTAACTTAATACCGTTCTCCAGCAAGTAGATGGCATCGTATAGGTTTTCAATTTACCGACGGAAAATTCGGTCGGTAATATCAAACCGAATTTACCCGCCATCAATTCCCGCACTTATTTTCTGATGGTATTGTTTCCGTCGGTAAATTATATTTTTCCCGTCAATATTACCGACGAACATGTTAATTCCGTCAAAAATTTGAGACGGTTATTTGATCGTTGTTATTATTCCGTCACCAATTCCTATTCTCCTTGTATTGCTTGCTGACAGTTTTATTCCGTCGCTAAAATTAAATTTACTCGACGCAATTACCGATCATTTCACATATTCCTTCGGTAAGTAACGACGGTTTTTATTTGGTCGATATTTGTCCGTCGCAAATTCATTATTTTCTTACAGTGTCCTATTGGAGAACCGCATCAATGCCATTGCTAGCTGCATGGTAAAGTTGTTGGATCGGAAAAAGAAAACATGCTTTATTTGGAGAAACGGTAGATTTCAAAACTTTTTAAGAAATCATTTTTCAGCGGAAGCAATATATCCAAATCAACATGCTAATCCATACAT
>JAOSBL010000210.1:20971545-20986609 GCA_027568915.1 Erythroxylum roraimae
CTTATTGTTTTGCAGGTATCTTAGAGCCAAAAGCTACCAGTTCCATGGATCCAAACAGCAACGTCCAGGAGGTCATAAGTTCGAGGGTAAGTGCTGAACGATTCACACCAACCATGGTATATACCAAAAAGGCCTCGCTCATATATTATGGGAAGAGTATCTGGAGAGTCCACGTTTACTACGTTTATGACCCACACCTGAAGGTCCTTTAGAGCTGCTGCGAACCTGGATTGAAGGACAGAAAATTTCTGATCCTAAGAACTAGATGTTAACAAGAAAGATAGGATGAGCAAACTTCTTACCCTCCATAAACAGCTCTCATGTCCATAACATTTCTGACATTAGACCAACTGATGCCTAATCCTTTCATGTATGAGTTGCCTACAACTTGTTTCCAGTGTTCATAATCTCTGGAAAAATCTTCATGGGCTGGCTTGCCATAGATGCCCATCTGCGAGCTGTTTAGCCAGTACGGAGGACTCTGCAATCTACTAGGCCATTCCACAGGCCAGTGAGAACCTCTCGCTGTCTCTTCAACTGGCACCCGATGCATGCAAGCCTGGAGAGGTACATACCTGAAAGTACAAAGCTTCCATGATACTGGTATTAATCAATTCAACGTGCAATAGATGTTTTAATCAAATGTTGCTGTCATTCCCAGCTGTTGCTATCATCTAGATGTCTAAGTGAGAAAGCGTACCAGGCAGCATCTGGATCATCCTCACTCTTGCACATGGGAGGGGTATTCTTCTTTCTTTGATCGTAACAGTCATTTGTCAAAGGTTTTCTGTATATTGCAGCGCCTATTGAGTTGATTTTGTCTTTCTTGATTGTCACAAGCTCCCAACACATGGAGACAGTCAATGCAGACATTGCTATGAAAATCAAAACGAGTCAGTTTGATGAATTTAACAAGTAGACGGTATCATACAACCCTACCTTGCCATATCTCTACATCTTCTTTAAGCTTCTGGTATACAGGAGTTGCTGACCAGACAAAATATCCTCCAGGTCGTAGAACACGATTCAATTCCAGAAGCAGAAGACCACCTGAAGCATAGAACGATCCTTGTCATCCATCAGCATATAAAATTGATACGCAAGATGAAATAGCAGGCAACTCATTGAAAATTCACTCTCTTGGTATCATAAAAATCCAATTGCACTAAAAGCTCGACATGAAATAACAAGGAACAATTATGACCTTCAGCGTGCCAAGGCACTCTACAACGTGCACAGTGTATAAGATCGAAGACCCTGCTTGGGAATGGCAGGCGCTGAGAACCCATAACAGCAGATATTGCTGGTATTCCTCGTTCAAGGGCAAACTGAACCTGGGCTTCATGTTCATCTTTAGGTGCAAAAGACATTGTTAGGACGTCCTTTTCAAAAAGATAGCCACCGAAGCTTGCAACCCCGCACCCAACATCCAAAATTACTCTCGTGTGCTTGCCCCATTGAATATTGGGCACTGCCTGCACCCATTAACACGTATTAGAATTGCCTAAGATGAATTTGAAGGCAAACGACTAATTAGAGGAGAAGATGCAATCTAGGATCTGAGCCCGTCACAAAAGTTAATGGTACCTGTTCAACAAAATCAATGTAGTGAAGAGCTCCATGTATGAACTGAGTCCCACCGCCGGGAAAAGTCAAGAATTCACCGGTCACCTTTACCCAATTTTGATGTCCCTTCACCTCCGCCAGTAGGGTGTGAGGTACATTATGATACCATATCTGTTACCATATTAAAAGAGTCGCTGTAATTACCTTTTTTTATTTAAAAAAAAAAGTCTCTGTAATTACTGCAAAAGCGAAAACACTCCAATAAAACTTGAGAGAACCGTTCATACCTTCTCTATGCTTTTAGGCCATGTGATTGGCCTTTTGTACCCTTCAGGGACAGAGACCAAGCAAGTAGGCCCTTCCTCAGGGCAATGCCTTTCTCTATGTTCAAAGTGCTTGGTACTTCTTAACTGTTTTAACGCCTTCTCGTTGTCTAAACAAGGTATATAATCCGGACCTGCAGTCACATTGCAGAGGTGCCATTTATAGCCATAGATGCTTACTTTACTGTCCGATTCCTCCTTTCGTCTCTCTTTCTCGTTCTCTGATTCGGACGCCTGAGTAGACCAGGACTTCTTAGACTCCTTTGACTCTTTTGGTATTCCTGATGCGCCATTGCCTGGAAATGATGTCTCCCCTACGTTTGATTCCGTAGCCTTAGTACCTGTTGTTGTGTCTTTGACTGCAGCTTCTTGCTTGGTCGCCTGATTATCAACCTGGTTGTCAGCACTCTCTATTGTTTTTCCAGATTCCTGATTCTGTTGAGTTCCAGTGTTTGTTATGTCCGAATGAGCTTGTTTTCCCTCTTGTTGCTGGGTCTCCTGATTCTGAGAGGCTACTTGCTTCTGTTCCTGCTGTTTCTGTTGTTGTTGCGCCATTCTTTGTTTTTGATCGTCTTCTGATACATCATTCTGAGAGTCCTGTGAAACGGTCAGTATTCCAGCATCTTCGCGTCGTTGCTCATGCTGCTGTTCTTCATATGATTTCGCATTTTGTTGTGTTTCTTGTTGCTCTTGATCTCCATTGTCCACTTGACTCCCCGAATCCTGTGAATTTTTGCCACTATCAACCATCTGTTTTTCCTCTTCCGCATTACCATGTTGCGCACTTTCAGATGCTTGATCTACATTCTCATTACTCGAATTCTTCTCGTTTTCTTTCTGCTGCTTTGCATCTGAGCTTGCTTGATCAGCCTGTTGGTTCTGAGTCATTTGATTATGTTTCTCTTTCTGTTTATCCTCTTCAACCGTCTTGCTATCAATCCCCGAGTCTTGTTTGTCTTTCTCATTCTCGTTATTGGTCTTTGGCTGATCAGATTTAATGGCGTCAGGGGGAAGATCACCAGGATTGTCTTCGAAAACAGGCTGATCAGTTTTGTTTGAAGAGTTTGTTTTATGCAAGTCAGTGGTTGATGAGACATCAGTCTCAACGTTGTTGGTGACAACAGCGTCTGTCTTTTCAGGCTCACTGGAGGAGGAAATCTCAGTCTCAACGTTGTTTTTGAATAAAGAGTCTGTTTTCTCAGGCTCAACGGAGGAGGAAACCTCATTCTCAACGTTGTTAGTGACAACAGAATCTGTTTTCTCAGGCTCGTTAGAGGAGGAAACCTGAGTCTCAACATTGCTAGTGACAACAGAATCTGTTTTCTCAGGCTCGTTAGAGGAGGAAACCTCAGTCTCCACGTTATTAGTGACAACAGAATCTGTTTTCTCGGGCTCATTAGAGGAGGAAACCTGTGTCTCAAAGTTATTGCCAGAGATATCATTATTCTTAATGGAAGACGAGGCGTCAGTGTCAACGCCAGAGCCGGTGGTGGTAAAGGTGGAGTCTTTGGACACGCGGTTGGTGGTTTGCGGTGGCAGATTCGAGTTAGAGGTGAGCATCCACACACCCACAACGCATAATGCGATGAAAGTTACGGTGGTTATAGTTGAAGTGTAGGAGGAGGAGGACGAGCCTCTCTTACTATTACGGGACCTGGAAGGAGCCATTTGTTTTGCTTAATTGCGCCAGGGATTTGTTTGTTTTTTGTTTTTTGTGTGCTTGGTGGATGATAAGATGAATTGGCGGAGAAGTTTGGGGAAGTGATTGTGGAGGTGAGGCAGATTGAGAATGGAAGAGAAAGAAAGAGAGAGACAGAGATTTAGTTGACAGGACAAGAAAGCAGAGAAACATTCCAAAGGTGGAAAGTCTCTACGATCCTGAAGAGTAGGAGAAGGGAAATGCGTTACACTGCAATACTCGTTTCTTAAAAGTTTGTGAGGTGAAGAGAGTATCGCAATGACGTCCTGATTCATATTTGACTCAAAAAAATTAAAAAAATTCAATAGGATTTTATAAATAAAACATTTATATAACTATTAATTAATTTAAAATAATTAATGAGTGACATATTGAAATTAAATTAATCCATTTTTAAATTCAAATATATTAGTTCAATTAAAACAAGTGTAGGCAGTCCTTAAATACTTACAACGTTAAATTACATATTAAGCCCAGAAAATGGAATACGGATCTTTTGTCCAATATTACTCTGTCCTATCCTATCTATAAGTTTATTTGAATCTTAACCATTCATTTATGTAGGACCTACACGAGACCCACATAAATAGAAACAGGGTCTACATAAATAGATGGCTGAGATTCAATGGACAGGATAGGACAGAGTAATCTTGGACAGAGTATCCTGACTCCAGAAAGTGAGTCTTGCAAGGTTGGCATTCTAGTCTAGGCAGACCCCGTCAGGAAGAGGTAGGTTTAGAAGAACCCAACATATACTGGTCGAGTCCAAATCTTCTGTCCAGTTTTACTCTGTCTTATTCTGTCTCATGGAATCTCAGCCATTTATTTTGTGGGACTCATGCAGGTCCCATGCGGGACCTACATAAATAAATGACTGAGATTTATTGGACACAATAAGACACCATAATATTGGGCAGAGGATCTGAACTCATACTGGTCCTGGTGATCGGAAAAACTTGGTTCCCAAGGCTACCTGACTCGTGAAATGAGTTTAGAAGAATCCGATATAGATTACAGTATGTATGCAGCAATTCTAGAGATGCCAGTGGGATAAGGTCTAAGAAGGGAAAGGCCATGCATTCTAAATTGCTAATAGTAAATACTGTACCACATTTGGCTCAATTGTTTATAAGACCATCAATCTTCTATTCTAAATAGCTTTTCTAAGAACATGATCTGAAATGTTGATATGTGATGTGATCACCAGCTACTTCTGTTTAATATGATACGAGGGTTATTCGCTTATTTGTGTTTGTGTTGGACAAAGTGAAACTGAAACCCCAACATGGGCCTGAACCATACTTCAGATCAGGTTTTTGGACACGAGAATGTGTGACGTTGCTTTGTTCAGTTCGGAAAGCATTGCACGTTGGAATGTCCAAAACCTAGAAAATGCTCCGTTAACACTTAACACCCTGCTTTCTTGATTTTTATTCAACTCTGAACACTGATTGCCTTGTCTTTAGACTGATTGATCTATATGAATATTACTCCAACGCTAAACTCCTACAAGTTGATCCAGGGATCGGAAATGAATCAAATAATCAGCACAGAAATGAGAAAACAAACACAGAACTCTTTGTACTCTTGTGTATAGTTGGCTAAATGTTTCGTCTTCACAGTTATTTCATGGATTCTCGCACACAGATAAAAGGGACGAAAGAAGACTAGACGAGGGAGTTTTTATTACAGGCGAAAGAAAAGAATTAAGCTAGCACAATAAAGGTACATTTCAGAGCTGACTCTGCTGCCTTATCCTGATACGTGCATACATATCTCCAGTGCCTACGTTAACCTGTAGCCTTCCTGCTCAAACAGCTTAACAAGTCTCGAAACAAGAACACAAGTGGTACTAAAGTTGCCCTTTTCCCTTTTTAGTCTTTATTGAACTTCTTCGCTTCAGGTTAGCTTTGCTCAAAGTTTGTCTCCTAGTTACTCACAAGCTAAATAGGTTTCTCTTTGAGTAAAGCTAAGCAGTCAATTTCATTTAAATCCTGCTTATTCCAAATCTCCATATTGGATCACCTGATCTTAAGGGCTAGTTGAGGAGAGCAAAAGAATCGATTTTGTTGTAGCCCATCTGAACTGTCAGATACCTCACTAACCGGAGTGCCTGCTGGGAGGGGACCACAACAATTCTGACCACAAATTTGATAATTATAGTACTGCGTTTGTTTCCTATAAATCAGGCCTCAACCTAGCTATCATTCCCCACTGCAAACTGCAAACTTGCTATCAACCCTAGTACTCTTTTTGTTCTGGCATTGGCTACGCCAAGAATTAGAAATTTATATCCCCAGCTTACCGTTGTTATATTCCTCTTATACACTCACTCTTTTCTTCCTCTCCGTGAACTGTCTTGTCTTTTTCAAGATACTTCCAAGTAATAAACAGACAATGATACGTACCTTTACTTCCATAGCCAAGTGTCTTATTATAGGCTCTCAGTCGTTCTCATTCTTTTGTTGTCAAGTTCACGGATAACACTATTTTCAGTAGCTGACTGATGTGGTAAAGTTACAGGAAATGATGATCTTACGGCAAACCAAAACTGGGGATCGACAGAACCAAACTTTCGGAGTATGTGTTAATTCAATAGAGGTCTGTTATGATAGAATGAAGCTAGCAGCCATAGATTGGTTTCCAGGAGACCAGATCAAAATAGGTCGCGTTGTTTGTGTTACAATGTGAGATCAGAAAAAAAAAAAAAAAACTGTACATGGAACAAGTTTGTGGGCTAAAGCAACTAAACTTTGACAAAGCTTTTTACTTTGAAGAGGAACTGTTGGAATTTGATCAATTTATACGTGTATGGAGACTTTCTGGCAGGATAGATTCTCTAGAATCGTGATTTCTCCAATATGAAAATTGAAGAGGCGAATTTTCATGAGAAAGCATCTCAAAAGTCAGTTTGCGCTCCTGTAAAGTTCTTGGTAAGAGCTCTTGTAGTATCTGGGATGGAGTTGATCAATTACTACGGACCAGACAAGTGATATTTCTTTCTTAGCTCGTAGCTACAACTTTATTAAACAATTGGTCTATCAGATTTCAAGTAAGACTAAGAAGGAAATCACCATTGTTAGTTGGTTCTTGCATGAGGTAAACACTAAATACTGGTTCTGGTCTTCTTTCATCGTTATGTGAAGAAATTATATGAAGTGGGGCATTCTATTCCAATAACAGCATGCATTAATGAAATTAAGGATTGAAAATGAAACATTTTGATTTAAAACGTACCCTTTGTATCCTAGGAATGGTGGTTTGAAGTTGAAAATTTTTAGCTGCTATAAAGTATGCCCCATGAAACAATTCAAGGATGCAAAATAACCAAACAAATTGATACATGAATTATTTGTTCGTCTTATTCCCAATCCTCCTATTTTTGAAATCCTTTTGACCTAACATGCCAAAAATTTGTGTATATATATGGTCATCTAGTTATCCTGCTTCTCAGGAATCGTTCTTCATATCATACCCGTTTGCGTAGATCTTCTTTTACCACAGGTTTTTACGTGTGAGGCCTAATTTAAATGGGGGAAGGGAACAATTATATGATATTCATTTCAGAAATCTCCCTTCAGATGAAAGAAACAGATGTTGATAGAAACATGTCAGGAGACAAGCAAACTCCCTAGTCCCTTCTCAGAATGCTTGCAATTTTTTTTAATTTCAACCAAAAAAAGAAAAGAATAACAGGTAGAACAACTCTAGCAAACCCTAAACTTTCAATCATCACGCTCACACTTTCAGCTCTTAAAGCTCTACCTAGTTCTATGCAACTCAATGGTAATGTAAGAAGCTTTTTCCATCAATTTCCAACATAGATAAATCTTTTTCTTCGTCTTCAAGCTTATTGCATATATATCGAGTGTAAGAAACATAACTCAAGTAATTTTAGCCCGTGAGCATTTACTTTTCAAAGCTTTCAAGTGCCAGCTACAACTCTCCATATCAATGTGCTCTTTTAAAACATAACGAAAACGCAACACTTCCTAAAGTCAACCGTCAAAAAACCTAATGTTCTTCCAAATACATACATGAGTGTCATTTAGCTGTCAGACTAAGTTTATGGTGTTCATATGTGCCCATGTACAATCGGAAACAATTAAGTTCCTTTCAACTAGAATGCTTAACCAAAGTTTAGTAAAGCACCTCAACCTCCAACCAAAAGGTCCCAATTTTCTGGGAGAGTTAATTACATAAGAAAAACTCACTTAAAGACAAAAGCTCCACAAATAGTTATTCTGAAAATTAAGTTCATCTTCATCAATATTTAATATATACCTCCTTCATCTTTTGTTACAAGAACAATGTTAACTTGATTCCCTAAATGTTCATTTTAATATTATTAGTTGATTGTGTTTTCTTCATACCATAGTGATCCAAGCCAGTATCACCAATAACAAAAGACTTTCTAGTTAGACTTTTGTTTAGTTTCTACTTTTCTTTGTACATAGGAAAGTTGTCTAGTTTGATTATAGCTAAAGCTAGTTTTTATTAATCTTGGTGTGAGGATCTTTGACATGGAACATGTACATGAAATCTCATTACATCAAATCAAATGCAGTCATAGTCACATTTGATTAGGTAAGCAGATGACTTTTGTAAGCTCAAAATGAAACAGAAAATAGTCATCTATGTTATTTTATACTTTACTCATTAGTTTTTAATTTGCGAAGGAATTGCTAAATGAGCTGTACTCAAACATTCGCTATAGAATTTTTCTTTTTCTTCCTTACCTCTAAACGTCATACCCCAAAGTGAGGAAAAGTGTTATACATCCTTGATGATCAGGAAGACTTAAGATTGAAGATGAAATATCTCCTCTTATTTCTTTCAAATTTCATTCAGAAGTTAAAACTTCTTTACCAATTTTATTTATAAAAAAAAAAAGAGAGAATCCATGGAGTAAGAATTATCATTTCTATGTATTGCAATGACGATAACAGTAATCTAGGACTAAAAGAAGCAGACAATTTTGAAGAACCAATATCTTTTATTGGGAAAAGAGAAATTATATGCTGAACTTGTAAAAGCTACTGTGCATTAAGAGAACATGCAAAATGTCAGATGGTTAGTTTGTAAAAGGAAAGCTTCTCAATCTTTCAGTTTTGATGGGCATAATCCAAAATCTTCCCTTAACAACAAACAGTCTTTCTAATTATTCACGTCTGCACAGCCATATGCAAGCAAGAGCATCTCTACCTAAAACAAAGCATATTAATACCTTCTTGCAGAGTGCATTAAAGGAGAGTAGCAGTTGATGAACAATGTTTCCCATTTCATCGTCCATGTCACATCAATGCATGTCTACTCTAGTTAAGGAGCTCAAGGGGAGGAGAAATGGGTAATAAGAAACACTCTCACTGTCTCACATGGTCAAGTCAAGAGAGAGAAAGGAAGAAAAAGATAAAGAGAGAGAGAGAAGGTGTGTGTATGTGTTTGTATGTGCGCGTTTTCTTTCACCTTTTGAACTTCAATGCTCATGCATGGCTGGACTCCCCCCAATACCATATCATACCGCGTCATGAGAAAAAAGATGTTTGTCTTTGTAATTTGTCCAACTAAAGAAGAATCCAACTGTCCTTCCATTTCAAACCGGCAAACTTACGAGTAAGCAGGGAAAAAGTATGTTCTCAAGGTCCAAACCAAGCGTAAATGCAGATTCAAACACAGAAGACAAAAACACCATACCCCTAATTAATTAATAAATAACAAGAAACAGCAACGCACATATGCATATTCTAGCACTACTACACATCATGCTTGCTCATCTTGTACTAGCAAAGACTTTACTAAAGAAGAAGAACATGTAGGAGAGAAGAAAAAAGATTTGAACTTGCCATTAAATTTTTGAACAAATACAACTAAATGTCCCGCATTTCCTCTCAAAGTTTCCTGCTTTCTTCAAATTTTCTCTTTCGTGACTCCTACTTCCAAATGGATTTGTCAAATGTACTTCCTTACTACAATTATCAATGATTATCATTTCAAATATTTGGTAACTTATAGCGAAAAAAGATAATATAAAAAGGGAAAGGAAGAGACAAGAATGTGGTGTTTGATGTTTCATCTTGGACTTGGAAAGAATTGCGTACCAGCCATGAAGGCGTTGAATGGAGCGGGGTAGATTGATGAAGGATCTACAAACACCGCGTTCGACGAGGTTGCAACTGTCACACAAGCACCACCGCCCGTGGGGGACGTTGCGGTGGTTGCAGTGGCGGTACGTGCAGTGATCAGATTGAGCGCTTGCTGTGATCCACTACCACCACCGGAGGATGTTTCTCCACCGGCCATGTAGGTGCTTTCTGGGCCTTGATCGTAGAGAATTCCCTTGAACACATGACCCCCAATGTTCACTGTGGCTTTGTAAGCGAACTGGTCGTCGTTTTCATCTACGCCACTCACTCGCATGCATTGGAACAGCGCTTGAGAGTTGATTTCCAGCGGAAATTTCCCTAATTCTAACCCTAAACAATAAGATTTCAGAAAGAGGCCTTAACGTGAATCGACTTTTTATAAATTAGTATATAAAAGTGTGGTGGTTTTGATAAATTATTGTGTGGAAGAAATGGCAGAAAGAAAGAAGGAAAGAAAGCAGAGAGAATAGAGGGTCATACACAGATATCAACACATGACAGACACACACAAAGAGGAAAAATAGTTTCTTCCCCTCGATCCACTCTGGTCAGGAATACTAAACAACAGTATTTGTAAAAGGAAAAGGAAGAAAAGCTGATGGGGTTTCCTATGGAGGTCGATTTCATTACACGCAACGCAATCGAGCATGCTCTCCCAATCTCAGTATCTTTCTCTCTCTTCACATTTTCTCGATGATTCTCTGAGGATGTGTCTATTTTCTTCTAAAGACTAAATCTTTGGAACTGTGAGTCGTGCCAGGGAAAAAGAAAATAAGCAAGGTGAGAGTGTGTTGCGTGTATATAGATGTCCGTACCTGACGTGTTGGTTGGCAAACGAGTGCACGCAAGAGAGGAAGAACTGGGATTTTCTCTGTGTCTTTTGGAATTCTCTCCGCGAAGCTGTAGTTGTTGCTGCTGTTGGTGCTGCAAAGTAGCTAACTGTTGTTGTCTTTCTCGGCGCTTTGCAGCAGGAACCCAAGTACTTTTCACATGGGTTTGGCACCCAAATCCTCGGCTGTTACAACAAGTTCTACATCGCATGTGTAAGCAATCTTTCTTGGCTTGGTTGCCACAGTCTTGGCAACTTATGCCTCCACCACCACTAGACCTCATCATCATGAAGCCTGATCTCGACGGCGATTCATCAGAGACGTTGATAGAGCTCCTTCCAGGTCCTACTCCTAAACCAACGGCAGATACATAGAGATCTTGCTGTGGATTTTGGTGGCGTTGGTTGAGAAACTCTTGTTGTTGCCATAGGTCCAAGCCCTTGTAAGAAATGTCTTCATTTTTGTACCAAATCCAGCTTTCTTGTGGGATTATTAATGGCGGGTTGTTGTTTTGTTGCTCCTCTTGATTATTACTTCCTCTTCCACTACCTAGTGAGAACAAGCTAGCCATACCTCTAAAGCTGACCCAGACCTCAATTGTGGTGACAGACAATCCATATCAGAGACCACCCCCCCTCAGGCTTTGGCTTTTTGATTGGAATCCCAGAAACCAAATGCAGAAAGAAAGCCTTTGAACTTCCCGAATTTCGGGTTCTGAGTAGAAAAGGTAGTGCAGTACTCGATTTTTCTCGGAATTCTTGTCCCCTCAGATTCTTGTATCCTTGTATAGAGACTAGAGTATGTTCCTGTCTTTCTCTCTCTCTCTGTCGTAATCTCTTAAAAACCGTGTCAAATGAACAGTCTTTGTTTAATTTGCTTCTTGTGTTCTTGGTGTTGATGGGTACTTGCAGGTGGGTTAGCTGAAAGGTAGCAACTTTGACAACTTTAACTTTTCTCAAGAGAAACCTATCCTTTCTTCTTCTTCTTCTTCTTCTTCTTCTTCTATCTTTTACAGTGTTTGCAATAGCGATGAGGCATTAAATTTAGAGACACAGAATCACAGCTGCTTCTCTCCGCAACGCCGCCATAGCCTCTCTCTCTCTCTGCTACCCAAATTTAAGTCTCCCACCACCCATCTCTCTCCATGTTCCTGATTTGTTGCAGCGATATGAAAACCTTTTTAGCTCTCTGAGCAACTCCTCTCTGTGTGTCCCTCCAACTAAAACAATCTTTTCTCTTTAACAAAAATAACCTCTCCCATTAGCTATGGATGTCACCATCTCATCCCTCTGTCTAACGGAATGATCACATTTTCATCCCCATCCCAACGACTCTTCAGCCGCCACGTGTCGGTTCATTTCCGATTTCTTGAATGAATTTTGATATTAGGGAGTGATGACTATAAGGAGGGAAGTCTTATCCAATGATTTTAGTTTTCAATGCGTGAAATTTAGAAAGTGCATGTGAGGGCGTAGCTGTAAAGCATAGTCTCGTCCACTGTAATTTTTATTTGTCAGCATTTAGTGTTACTGTTTAGCCATGCAATTACTGACTAATTTTAGTTTAATAAGGGCAGTGAAAAAGAGGCGTGCTTTTTTATCGAGTTCTTAAAAGTATTTCCGAATTAGGTGCTTTTCTTTTTGTGGGGGTACAGGGTAACACAGCGCCACCCCCAGTCCTCGTACTTGTTTATTTAATCCCCTCATATAATTTAAGCTCACATGCAAATGCACAAGAGAAAAATTATGCATCATGTGGATACAGTAACATTCTATTTCAATATTCATTTTTTAGAATCTCCTCTGATTCATTCAGCTCCGGTTTTCATATTTTAGTGTCGTCCTCGTGCAATTTGGTCATAATTGACACAGATTATCGAGACGAAATTCTCTATTCAATATTACGGTGTCTTATTATGTTCTATAAATTTCAGTTATTCATTTATGCGAGTCCCATGTTTATTTATGCGGAACCCATATAGGATCCACATAAATGAATGACTGAGATTCATAGGACAGAATAAGACACCATAATATTAGACAGAAGATCCAAACCCCAGATTATCTTAGGTCTTATGCATTAGTAACCACACTAATCTCCACACATCTGCACCCACCAAGGTCAGTGAACAGTAGCTTGTGCGTGTAACTAAAAACTCTCAACCATTTCTTAATTTTGTAATTATAATCTGAACTTTAAAAAGTGACAATTAAACACTCAAGCTTTCAATTTTAACCTTACGTTAGTATGTTCATTAAGTTGCTGATGTGGCTTGCTACGTGTTTTACAAACCCTAATCACTTATACATTTCAAGCATAATTAAACTAACTAATTCAGTTTAAATAATTATGTCATTTAATTAAACTAAATGATTAAACATAACTTAATTACATCATTTTGGGGATTGAAAGAATTAAAGAGGGCATTAGCATGAAAGAGTGTTGAGGTAGTTTAGTTATGTTTAATAAGTTAGTTTAATTAAACGATGTAATTTAGTTAAACTTAATTAGTTAGTTTAATTAGGTCTTATATGTATAAATGTTTAGAGTTTCTGGAACATGTGACACGTCAACAAACTTATCATAGACGCTAACGTCGGTATATAATTGAAAATTTTTTAAATTTTAAGTATTTAATTGTCATTTTTTTAAGTTTGGACAATAATTGAAAAATTAAGCAAAGTTTTTAAAAAAGTTTGTAATTAACCCTTTTAAGTTATCACTCTTCTTCTAAATTTGAAAAAAAATTAAACTTAACAACAGAGTAAACTAGGGATAATGAAAATTAAGTCTAAGTCAACAAAAATTTGATTTCTCAAACTAAATTCTAATTTAGTTCATTAATTTTGAATTAGCTTAAATATAGTAAAAAAATTTCAATTCAAATTTAAATCTTCACAAAAATTGATTCCCAACTCAAACCTAATTAAATTAGATTTACCTCGTTGGCTTATATATGAAAAATTTTTATTTATCACCTCTTAATCAATTTAATTTGATATTAGGCTTTTAAAAATGTTCGATATTGTGATAATATTACGCATAAGATATTTTTAAGTTAAGATATGATATTCCTTTTTTATATGAAACACTTCTCTAAATTGAAGAATTTATAAAATTTAATATAATATCAAAGTCACCCTTAATTTGATGATAGAATTTGGCGTATATTTATTTTTTTTTGCCCACTCACAAATGTTAACTTTTACAAATTTCACATACCAAAAATGTAAGTTTGGCGTGTTAAGCATACAAATTCTTATATTATTTAAGGTTCTGTTTAGTTGAACGTAAGATTTTTAATGGAATGGAATGAAATGTAAATGATTGTAATTTTAGAAAATTATTGTTTGGGAGGGATGGAATGACTCATAATGTAATATAGTGAAATATTGTTTGAAAGAAAGATTTATAATGTAATATGGTGAAAAGTTGTTTATCTTTTTATATTTCATCTTAAACTCCTCAAATCGAATGTTTCTCATTTTTACTGTTTAAGATGAAGTATGAAATTCTCTTCTTTCATCTCATTTCACTTCATTCCATTATAAACTCTCTTTCTAAACGATATAATAATATTACATTACATTAATAAATCCTCAACTAAACATAACTTAAAAGGAAAAAAAGAGAACATTTATATAAAAAATATTTCAATAGCTCAATATTTTAAAATGTTCGTAAAACACTACTCTTGAGATTATAAAAGAAATTTAATAACAATAACAACAATTAGTAAGAATCTAATTGAGACATAAGGTCTAAAAAAATCTAATAGTATGATCTTTTTGTAAAAGTTTAATAATATGCAGTCTTTCTATTTTTTTTCAAATTATAAAAAGAATTAACCCCGGTACAAAAAAATATGTTTTTGAAGGCCAAATCTAATGTAACAGCCATTCCTTTTAGGGTTGGGATTCAAGTAAGATACATTACAATCATTCTCCAACTAATGTTCCCACTTAACATCGATGGGTCTAATCTTCTGGCTTTCTCAGAGGTTTAACGTACTCTTTCAGTTATGTTGCTTGTAGTTTCCAGTCTCATACAAGAAATGTTTTGTCTTTTTAGGGTGTCTTATTTTGGGGGTTTGAAAAAATAGGTATGGGTATGAAATGAAAAGTATTGTTTGGTAAGATGATATCATTGAATAGGTAATGTTTTCATTCCTAGGTTTAAGGTAATGCTCCATTCCCCTCAAATAGGAGAGGAATGAGATTCATTACTTTGTTATAATAACAATTATATAATAAAGATCATAAATTTATAACAATTTTATAATAAAGATCATAAATTTAATATTAATTAATTAAGTACATTATAATTAATTACAATAGAATTAATTAAAATATAATTTATTCATTAATTAAAATATAGTAATTAATTAAAATATAATTAATTTATTAATTAACATATAGTAATTAACTAATTAATCAATTAAAATATAATTAATTAAAATAATATAATATAATTAATTACTATAATTAGTTAAAATATAATTCA
>JAOSBL010000210.1:20990990-21009450 GCA_027568915.1 Erythroxylum roraimae
TGGAAGTAAAATTATAAACATGCATACAAAGTCAAGAATGACACTTATTTTAAATAATTAAAATGTATCTAAAACGATACTTAATATGAATCGGAGAGAGTATTAGCTAATAATTAATGCAATTCGCTGTGTCACAAATAGGGTCATACTTTGGTGAAAGTGAAGTGGGAGAAGCTGATGATAAATATCTAAGCTCGCATCGCATGAAATTAATGTTGAATGTGCTTCTTGACATGGGATCCCTTCAGAATCAGGGCTTGGTTGTTTTTGTCTAGATTCGATCAGTTCCATGTTTTTCGCCACTAGTGAAAAGAAAAGAAGAGAAAAAGGTAGTAGCTGAGTAGAAACAATGGTAATAACCCTTAAATGGGGTGCAAGATGACTCTTTTCTTTAACTTTCGGTCCAAAATGTGGAAAAAGATCAATCAATTTTCAAAACCCTTAATACTGGATAAACAATGGACGAGAAACTTGGGTTTGGTTTGACAATTAGTTGGATATCATCCCATTAATAGATCACCCGTTATAGTACTCTTGGCTGAGATTACGTCTGCCAACTAATGCTCGTGTATCTGAACTTATGGAGGATGGAGGTTGGAGAATGAATTTAAGAGGATTTGCACTGCTGCAGGAACACTTGCCTCTTCTTGCTGATACTACCTCTGCTGGTAGCATCTGCTGGCTCCCTAACACAAAAGGTGTCTTCACCAATGCTTTTTGTCATCAAATTTTCAGAACTGGGTTTCAAAATGTTCCTTGGTTTGAACTCATATGGAAAAATACCATTAACCCCAAAGCCTCTGTCATTTCGTGGTTGGCCATTAAAAACCGTCTTCAAATCAAATGTCGGTGGTTTAACTCAGCGATAAGGTATGTGTCCTTTGCAAGAATACTGACGAGAATAGGGACCACCTGTTTTTCTATTGTATTTATTCCAAGTCTATTTGGAGTAGAGTTCAATACATGGTGGATGCCGCAAATCAGATCTTTGATTGGGAAGACACGTTAAGGTGGTTCATTGAGAGGACTAAAAGTGATAAAGCGAATGCTATCCTTCTTAAGGTAGCCTTCACTACTACCATCTACATGATTTGGAGAGATGGAAATCAAAGAATATTAAAAAAAGTTGAAGAAGAAAGGCATCGACTAGCATATATACTTCTGAATAGAATACGTACTATTGTAGCGGCAAGGAAAGTAGAGCATAAGTTAACACCAGGCATGAGAACAAGGTGGCACCTCTAATGTTAGTATGTGGATATAGTTCGTTAGAACTATAAACACTACTTGTATTCTGCTTAATTTCCGTCATTTATGGAGATAGACTAGGTTCACAACTTGTTTATGCTTATTTTGAACATTTTGTAATAGTGAGCCATAGTAAATGAATCATTCTCATTTTTTTAAAAAAAAATCCAAAACCCTTAGCTCTCACTGATTATCTGAACACATTTTATTAGAGTATATCATAACGACTAAACATGAAAATATTAAAGAGTTTAAGTGGTAAGGGTCAATTATCTAAATAACTAGTTCTAGTTATTTTGACAATGGTTGACCCAAGTTCAATTCTTGTTAGTGGACTCTATACTCTGTCCATATTAAAAATTCTAATATGGTATCAGAGTCCGTTTGTCTCGATAGTTTGAGGCGATGCTCAGTTCTGTCCCTTTGCCCAATATGTCCAACAGATGTCCAGCCCTGTTTTGGGTTGAAGAGGGTGTATCAAGAATCCCACATCGGACAAGTATGAGTGCATTCAACCATTTATAATAGTGTGCAAACCTCCCCTCTCAAGCTAACTTTTGAGGGTAAGTTAGGCATTTCAACATGGTATTATCAAAGCAGGTTTGGTTCAGATTATTAATTTCTCAGTTGTCTGTTTGGATATTCAGTCCCAGCGATCCGGTCTGATTACTACTGCTTTTATTTCAAATGATAAATGAATGTTCAGTCCCACTTGTACTTAAGGGGGAGTGTTAGAGTATCTCATATTAACTAAATATGAAAATGTTAAAGAGTTTAAATAGTAAGGGTCAATTATCTAAATGACTAGTTCTAGTTATTTTGTCAATAATCGACCCAAATTCAATTCTAATTAGTGAACTCTATATTTTGTCCATATTAACAATTCTAATAAAATAATTAGAAGAATAATTATATATATAGCCCCTGATCCAAGATTTTATGTACAACGGTTGTATATTCGAGTTTCTTCGAAACACTTCTCTAACATTTTGCCTCATTAATCATGACAGTGCCCATTAAATTGTGGCTTGTCGCTACAAAAACGCGCGTGCAGCCGTGCATGTGCTTTTTAAGGGGTTAGTGTACGTAGTGGCCTACCATTCCTTGTCATATTAGGACCCATTTGCATTTCGGAACACTTCGAAAATTACACAACCATGTACCTACACCACAATAAAGACAAAATGTCACCTTCAGAGAAACCCTAGTTCCTCATTTCGCAACTTATCTGGGAGCTCTAGGAACCACAACTTTTGACAGTGACCCCAATTCATGCCCAGTTGAGATCCCACTAGTGTTGATAATTTCCTGATCAGATTCCAAACAGAAGATTGGGTTATATGTAGTTGTATACAGTTAATTATACTCCATAGAAACAAGTCGTCATGCTAACGTTTCAACTGATCTATAATTCATCAAGAGTATAATTTTGTTCAAGTTGCTGGCATCGACTGTACATAACAATTATAAAACAAAGTCCTAAGTCTGATCTTAACCGCAGTTTATTCTTAAAACATAATTGAAATTCATTAATTACTCACTTGTCTCAGTTGTTGAATCATTTAATCGAGCAGTACCTTCGTTCATATGCAATAACTCTTATCGTTCGTAAACTCAGCAGGGTAGTGAGAACCCGTGACTAATTCTAACACTTTTAAGGTAAAAAGAGAATATAGTTTCTTATCTGTACACCTTGAGCACTTAGTTTCTTATTTGTTCATTGAAACCCTAAATTAGGCTGGAAACTAGCTTTGATTTTCATGGTGCCTAATGCCTATAAGCTAATGGAAATGGTCGCTTCCATAGGGTAAACGCTGTAAGTAACATGTTAATTGGTTTATATATATATAGTATAACATAATTGCTGATTCAATGATTTTAAGAACGTGAATATAGGATAGGTATAACATGCAGTTTTTCTAAAATAATCACCTCACAACTCAACAGCTACAAAAACTACACAGCAGCTAATTAAAGAAGTTATAAGAGAAGGGGTATATATGGTCATATTGTAATTAGGATGTATACAATTGGTAACTGTTTGTGCTAATGAATAATAGCTCTAATAATTAATATGCCTACTTGTTCTTTCTAAATTGTTTGTATTCGAGTTTAGTGAAAACTAAAATTGAGATTCCTGACAAAGAAGTGATTATTTTGATAAGTGTAACGAAAGTTTTGAGTAACCTTCTGCTAAAAACGTTTGATGTACGAGCAATGCAGATATAATTACGATAACCATATACAGTGGAATATTGCAGCCACGAGTTGTCTATTTCGGTTCATGTCGTCAATCACAGTAACAACTGTTAGGTGGAGAACTACACACTCAAGGTGATGTGATGAAGAAGGTGACAAATTCAATGCTTACCAAAAAGGAAGAGCTGACTAATTCAATGTTCTAGTCACTCTTGTTCTGTCTTTTACGTGCAAGGACAAGAAAGAAAACAAAACAAACAAACAAACAGACGATAATTGTCAACAAAGGGGTACAGTTAGATGATTACACCTTATCTAGCTAGATGTTATCAAGGGCTTGGAGTTGGAGCTCATGAATTTGCATGTTTCAGTTCAACGAAATGTGATCTTAGAGTTCTGGGGTGCATTAGCACGTTCTTAGCAACTAGTTTTGGGAATTCTCGAAATTCCTGGGGAAGTGTTTCTTTACCATTTTCATCATATTTTGGGTATTTGGAGTGCTGCCTTATTTTGATCAAAGATCACATCAACAAAGCTATGGTCACGTCCTCATGGAACAACCCATTTTTATAGCTACCTACTCATGTCCTAGCGTCCACTTTGCCCTTAATTAAAATACAAGAAATCACTTGTTATTATTTAATACACTTCCCATTGAAAAATAATTAGTATAATTTTACGACTCTCTTAATTATAGATTGAAAAATATTTAATGAATGAAGATATAGTATGCTTGTGTACGTCCACCGTAATAATCAAGCCTAGGTATTTATTTTTGATGGCTTAGGACCACTAACTTGGCCATTCTTTTGTGCCTAATTCGCCATTATGATGTAATTATAGCAAGAAGACAACTAAGTGCTTATTAGATGAAAACGCGCTGTGTATTTAGTTGACTTTATCGTCTTGGTCTCCAATTCACTTGAAACAAATGCTATGATGAAGTGATCATAGATCATGTATGACGAGAAAAGAAGATGTGTTTAATTGCAAGGTTTTAATTAATATGGATGCGTTTTCCGATATTAGCATTTATCACTATCATAACCTTTATGGTCATCTAAAGACAACACAGTTTAGTAGAGCCAAGAGGGCTACGCGAGTGATAGTCCAGTGTATGTATATATAAATTATAAACTAATTGAGTGAATTTATGAATAAAACTTGAAGGGAAAAGGATTTAATTGTCCTTTATTTTCCCAGTTATGACAAAGTTAGCATTAATGCAAAAAATTTAACCTAAAACTGAAAAGAGCCTTTTTTTGTTGTTGCTCGGATTAAAGTTCTAACTTAAGTTTGAGATCGATTGAGCTAAATGATATGATATGATATGATAGTACAAGTCTAATAAATATCATTAGACATGTTACTAGAACCAAAAAACGAAGTGGCAGCAGATAAGTTTATACCATATTCATGCTAAATTAAAGAGTTTGTACAAAGACATTGGCACCCAAGTCCTTGCTAAACTTTGAGTTCATTAAATGTTTTGATAATCATATAGGATTGTGGTGTGAAACTGAAGACCGGGAATGAGAGAGCTACCGTGATTAGTGAAGGGGTGTTGCTGGGAGTTAGGAATTGCCTCGATTTGGCAAGTAGGCAGACTAGCATCCAATATTATGCTCACTGCACCGTGAAAGCAATGCACCGTCCTAAAGATTAGGACTCGTAAGAAAGAAAAAAAAAAGAGCGATGCACCGCCCAAAAATAGCACCTTTTCTCGTTTACCTTTTTCACATTCTTATATTATATAATACCATCAATCCCTTTTCTTCTCGCAAATTGTGCCCTCTCTTCGCTTGGTTTTGTGTTATCTTTTGACTCCAACGCGTGGACTGTCTCCAATTTCATAGCCAGGGCGTGCTATTGTTTGCATATCTGCCTACTGAATAAGAATGGTCCAAAAATAACTTGTGCCACAAGATTCTTACAAATTGAACCGGTCCGAATGTCACTTTTGTCTAAAATGACGAGATTCCGGGGGTCTAAAAGTTACAGAGCTTTGTTATTCTTGGTAGACAGTATATGCTAGTTCTAAAGTCCTCAACCAGTATATGTTAGTTCTACAAGGCAGAACGCAACCATCAAGTGAGAAAAGAACCGCTTCGTATAACAATTCAGATCAAAAGTTATACAGAGACCATCGTCCTCGCTGAAAGCCTGATCTGAGTTCAAGCATCCTATAAATCCCTTTCAACTTAATCCCATGATCTTTCAGCTTTAAACATCTCAAAAATCACAGATGCCACTGGTTTTGCTTCACAGATGTTCTCTTCAGTTAGTTGTACATCATCAGCTATAAACAGGTTGTTTTCATGATGCAAGCCGTGGCTTCCCTTTCATAGAGTTCAAGTGTTGAGTGACAAAGATGACGCCCATGACAATAAGTAGGCAGCCTACCAGAGTGCTGAAGAATAGAGCACCAGGCGTCCTGGTCTGGACAAACCCGTACACCCCATTAGATGTCATGACAATGAGGTCAGTAAGTCCGTCATTTGAGAAATCGTCACAGATCAAGGCATGGGTGGGAGGTGCAGGAAGATCAATAGATGTTTGTATACTTCCCCCAGGAGATATCACCACTGCCTCTTGATGTCCTGCCGCAAGGATCATTTGTTGATTGTCATGTGCCCGCAAAGAGAAAGCCTTTAAAGTGGGAACCACTCTACCAGCTTCCATCATTCCAGATGGAGAAGCAAGATTTGACCATGTAGCATCTGTGAAGAGCCGCCATTGCCAAACGGCATCATGGCCATGCAATCCAGGAGAGTAACAAGTCACCTGAAACAGTTATAAGGTCAATTATCACACCACACTTGCAGACAATGAAGACGATTATTCTATGGGGTGAATGCTACTGAATGCAATAATTTTGTTCCGTCAATCTCATGAGCTATTTTTCCAACAGAACCATACGAGTTTTCCACAGAGAAATTTGACATTTCTAACAATATGGTAACTATTCTGTCGAGCAGGCATTGTCTGCAAATTTCCAAACTCACTACAAAAGTTGAGTGAGTAAAAGCAAATACTTGTTGATATAGTTCTATTGTTATAATACCATGAGACAAGGTCTAGTTAGTCATACCTCCCCCCGATTGTTTAAGAACACAATATCTCCGTGACTCCCCCTGCGATGCCTATGGCCATCACTTTTTGGTATGAGAATGGGTGTTGCCACCTCTAAAGCAGACACATCAGAAAGTTGACCATAATTTCTTGAGAACTCTCCATGCTGAAACAAGTTAAATGGGGAATGATGACAGATGGAAGCATTAAAGAGTTGCTCACGCACTGGCACACCAGAAGTTGCAACAGCCCAACAGGGACGCAGCACTTCCATGGATCCACTAGCAACAGTCTGCTCAGCTCCATTTCCACCAACGGCCTGATAGGAAGAAAATGAAATATTTCTATTACCAATTAACACAAAAACTCCCAACCATTTTTGGAAGGAAAGCATATTGCTTTATGCTTTTACATGAGAATGACAATAATGCTAACAAAGGTAACATCATCTTATCCACCTTTTGAATCTCACACACAAAGACTTGAACAAAAATGTGGGGAAGAAAAGGATTCAAATTAGATAGGTTTTCTACTTAAAGATGGTGCTTATCACAATAAACAAGACCAAACAGTAGTGATTCTAAGTTTGGCATAATGAAAGAATCAGTTTCCACTGTCCCATGTTAGAGGGTGCACCATTAATTTAAGATCCGGGAAACAAATCCTATAAAAGAGTTGCTATTGCAATTTTAATTGAAATCAGTACAGATTTCGGAGTCAAAAAGCATATTCAATTTACCTGAACGTGATCAAATTAGATAGGTTTTCTACTTAAAGATGTTGCTTATCACAATAAACAAGACCAAACAGTAGTGATTCTAAGTTTGGCATCAGGAAAGAATCAGTTTCCACTGTCCCATGTTAGAGAGTGCACCATTAATTTAAGATCCAGGAAACAGATCCTATTAAAGAATTGCTATTGCAATTTTAATTGAAATAAGTACAGATTTCGGAGTCAAAAAGCATATTCAATTTACCTGAACGTGATCAAGGACTCCATCTCCATTGACATCAGCATGAAGCCCGCCTTCTTGGAGATGAAGCTGTTGAAGTGGTGAATTTTCAGTATGTTTGGCAATGAATCATGCAGTATTGGACATGACATAAAGACACAGTCAAACAAAGGCAATTCAAAGGGATACTAAAATTTGGCATTGAATGAAAATTGTGCTGCAGGGTAAGTGCTAATAAGGAGTTTTCACACAAAATACTTTTGATAAAAACCACCATCTCTAGTAGTATGATAAAACATTAACATAACTTTTGACGTATGTTGACCTTCCCAACCCAATTAGGGGATTTTAACAAGAAATGGCCCAGCAAATTGCCAATTGAACAGTCTAACAAAATGAAAAATCATCACCTGGCTTAAGAGTTACCTTGCAAATGGTGCGACCAGATGCTAAATGAACAGCTTCTATCCCTTCTTTTTGGTGAGCTACCACAACATTAGGAACCCACCATAGCTGAGTGTAGTTTGTTATGGTTGGAATATAAGGTAATGCCTGTAACAGCAAAGCAACACATCAAACAAAAGACTTGAAATCTAAAAGATAGATTCACATTGGAAACAAGTCATATCCCACAGCTCTGAAGACCTCAACCCCCAGCGAGGTTTAGGGAGTTCCTACATCTTCTCATAATTTATTTTTTCCCTAACAAATAGAAAATTGAATTGTACCCAAAACAGTGAGAATGTACCCATTCTTGAAGATGATCGTTATAACTAAGGAAGTAGTTATTGGTCCAAAATCCAAATGGTATAAAATGAACCAGACCCACAAACTATAAATTGCACATTTATCTCATATATTTGATAGGACTTGAAATGGTTCTTGCACAAACTGCACAAATATATCTCAGTAGATTTTACCTTTTTAGATTTTGCTGAGCCAGCATATTTAGCAGCTTTTCCAATCAAATTTGAAATCTTTTTGGTTGAATCTTTCCCAGGAGGATGATTCTCCTCAGGCTTGTGGAAAGGGTAGTTTGCAGTCTTTCCAGGTGCTTTTTTCAATGCTTTTCTTTTGTGACGCCTGAAGTGCGCCAGCTGCAAGATGGTGTCCTCTCTCCTATCCTGATATAGACATTGAAGCACCCAAATTCACTCTAACAATCTTAATTATACTACCTGAATCATGGAAAGAGTAGTTCTGAAATGCTTACCCAGTGGTGTGGCATAACTCCCAGAATTGATTCCCTGAATTCTCTGCATTCAAACTAATGTTCAATTTGCATAAGCAAGCTTTTGTTTCGAAGAGAACAATAATGCAATTAGCAAGCACATGGAAGAAAAGATTAACAGAGTTGGATAGAACATCCCCATCCCCACAACCCACTTCTCCCAATAACAGCTTTTGCGAGTTGGCCTTAATTGCAGAGGAGAAAGACTTAAATGAATCAAATAAGCTGTTCAAGATTATGCATTTGGAAAAACAATGAATTACAGCTGCAAAAGGATAAAATGGTGATAACAACCCTAACAAGCACAGCTGTTGCAACTTGTTATTGACTTCCTATCAATCTTATGAAAAATGATTATAGAGTTAATTATCACTGACATGAATTTGATGTCATACAATCCTTAAGAAATTACATAAGCAAAGCTTTTGAATTTGAAATGTCATCAGTGCATACCTCTCCAGGATGTCTTGTACTTAAAGCTTGCACATCAAGCTTGTAGTTATGTTGTGGCATTAAGTGAGATCCATCTGAAGATTGCTCTTCGATATTCTGCATCACCAAAATGTTGAATAAAACAGAAGACAATGATATCAGTAAAGGTAGCAATGCTATAATTTGTCACTGTAGGTATTCTCATTAATTAGATACTAGCACAAAAAGATAAATTCCAGTAAAAAAATATTGCACGAAGTGCTTGTTCACTGTAACATGTACTCATTCATTTGTCTGCACTACAAATATTTCACATAATACACTAATTTCTAATTCCTAAATGCAAATGTTCATTGCATATTTCATTTAACTATTGAAGCAATGCAAAATTCCCTGTACATGATAATATACTTGCTATCAAGACCTTATTATCCAAATCTAAACATAAGTGCAAACAGGATGAACTGCAAGTTTAACACATAAATCCCACCTCATTCTTTCTACTCCAGCGCAGTTCACCACTTCGACCAGCAAATGCGAAAAAGGCAAAGTGGCGTAGATCCACAGATCCAGAATTCTCTGAGGCCTGTTAAGAATAAAATGATTGCTAAATATTCCACTTCTAAAAAACCGAAAGAAACAAATTACATCAACTTGTTCGTCCTGGTACTATCAGTCAGGCATTGGACAAGAGGATAATCAGTGCACTGTAATGAAAGGGAACCAAATACTTGATAAGATCATATTAGAATCAAAACTGCATAAGAAAATTTTATGCAACATTTGTTCAATAGTTCAAAGCATGATCAAGAGTGCTTCAGAAACTTACATGCCTTGTACTCCCAGGTGATAATACTTAGCTGCCAAAAGATGTATAACTAAAACGGAAGCAGATGCATATAAAGAATTTAGAATCACAGTATTATCACCTCTTTCTCACTTGCACTTCTTCTATGCAACTCAGCATTTTTCTCAGCCATGCCAATCTCTTCAAAGGGATCCAAGTAAAGCTGAAATGGAAGCAAAACATACACAAAAGACCATCAATTAGTTATGAGGCTGTGCTTGGATCATAAAATATTAGTCACATCCAGGAACTGACACATTTTTATGTAGTTTGATTACCATCAGCCGGCACATGAACCACAATGAGTACACAAAATCTGACTAGTAACAGATACAGTAGAAAAAAATATAAAATGGTACAAACAATAGAAAAATTGGTATGAAACCAAGAAACCAGGAAAAGGAAAATCAAAAAGGGAATTTATCAGTAAACTCTATTCAAGTTCAGCAATGAAAACAGTTGAAAACATCGAATGTGCGACAGGGTTTATATATGAGGAAATGTTGTACAGCACAAGCTCTGAAAGGCCATTTCCATCTATTCCTCAAGCTAGCATGTAACGAGTGAAGAATTTCTGAAACCAGATAACTTATTTACCCATTTGAGAGGGATGAACATATAGGAATAAACAGCCTAAGTTTCTCTTGGCTCGTGCTAAGTTCAAATGGCTAAAAAAAAGATAAATGCAGGTAGTAAAGCATACAGTCAAATTTGCATTCCAAGTCTATAAACTTTGTGGCTAAGTACACACCAGTATCCAAAGTAAGGAAAACAAAAAAACTTACATGAGGCTGTTTCTCCATTCTCCCACCAACAATAATTAATCCTGTATCTGTGTGCTTCAGGGTGTAATTACTTATTGAAATTGCAATCTCCCTATGGTGTGCATTATGCGGAAAATCCTCCTGCATACAAAATGAATCACCAAAGTTAGAACAAACTACAAAATGCGCAAATCCCATGACAGAATAACATCACAACAAACCTGCAGATTCTTCTCCCAGAGCTTGTTGAGGTTGTGATCAAAGCACATCACTGACCAACCCGAAGTAACAACCACCAAAACCTGCTTCAGTGGCTGTCCTTGCTTATAACTTTTATCAATAACACCAGTGGCCATAGCCACTGCACGCCTACCAGATGCAACACGGACCTTGTCAGGCAACAGTGAGACCTCAACAATCACTCTCGCTTCGCTGAAACCCTCGTCCACTCGCCTCGAGTGAGGCTCCAAAACCTAATATACATTAATTACAACAAAAATGAGAAACAGCTATCAAAAGCCATAAAAATAAACAAAATTATGGAAATCAATAGAGAGGGACCTGAATTTTGGCGTCGTGAGTGGCGACAAGAACTTCTTTCCTGCCATCACCGTTAAGATCGGAGACAATAGCCGGAGGGAGGCGTTCGGCTTCGTATTTGATTGGGTAATCGTCGAAAAGATGAAACCACGCCTCTCTAAACTGGAAATCACCCTCGTGCTGAGAACAAACCATGGGATCAGAAAAATGAAATCGCAGAAGGAAACATTCTTCAGATTCTAGGGTTTAAGAGACCAACCTGGAGAGAGAAGAAAATGGCGAATGCGCAGAGCATGAGAATAGCCAAATCTCGTTTCCTCATAATGGATTGATTTCAGCGTCCACTCGTTCTATTCACGGGATCGAATTTCTGGCCAATGATTCCTATTCCTCGATTTTCAGTGACTACAAACTCTATCTAGAATGAAGAAGAAAAGAACGAAGACTACAGTGTACAGCTAACTCGGAGGACACTATAATTATTCTGTAGTTACCTTCGACCCGGACGGTGCCGTTTACCGTTTAATGTGCCACTGATTTTTATCACCTGTTCCCCTTACAACCAGTTTTTCAGTTTTGGAATAACATTCCCTGACCTTTCCGTTAATGTCGGTATGGAAAATGTTGGAAATTACTCTAGTGAAGCTCACAAATTTAATTCAGGATACAAGAACAAGAGGGTGATTTTTTTAATTTATATTTAATTATTTTAATATAGATTATATAATGTATTAAAATTAAATAAAATTTTAATAAAAGTTGTAAATTATTGACAAACGATTTGTTTAGTGGCTGAGTTCGGTCGACCAATTGAAAAGCTTTAGTGACATGATAATTGAAATGAAATGATAGCCACTCAATTCAATATAAATTCTGTACATCTTCAGGTCTGTACTAGCTAATATTACTATATTCAAGGACCTGAAGAACCAAGGCGACTAGCAAAAGAACAGCCAAGTTGCATACGCAGTTCACTAGAATGGCTGCATATATCTACAGATTGGATGGACAAAGCTGCTTGCTCTACTCATCCTGCCAAGTTAATGAACTCAGAAATTTGGAAATCTTGTACTTATCACAATGCCTTTTCTGTCTGTTGTTTCATTATCTTTTGCTTCTTTCTAGTCTCCACGTGTGCAGAAAGTTGGGCACACTTCAGCTTGGCTTGTTCCAACTCTTTTTCCAATTCCTCGACCTAGTTTCCCAATCCAGAAGCCGAGTGAGTACTTGAACATGCAAAGACCAGACTTTTACAACTAATTACACCTACCGTCTTTCTCAATTCAGTCTCCTTCTGATCGTGTTCTTCACACCTGTAGACGATTGTAATTGTTGCATTTCAATACAAAAGCACAGATAAAAGCGAGAATTCTGAACTCATCAGCTACTGTATAGCACTAAGACAATCAACTGCCTTTAACCAGCAAGTTGATATTACTTCCTTGTATCTATATTAGATACAGAGAAATAATTAAGAGGAAGAAATTGAAGCACTTGTCCAAGCTCAACAATGTAATTGGTGTTCGTTGCTGCTTTAGTCTTTGCTCAACCGTAGGAATCCTTTTATTTGTAGGTGAAAATGGTCAAGACTAAATGATTCTATTCTAAACTATAAACTACTAGATTTAGTGATAGCAAGTACCTCATAAAAAGTTTCAAGTTTTCGTCACATATCTGTTCAACTGACATGGACCCTATATTTTCTGATATGACTTCAACAGATGATCCCTGCCAGGAAATGAAGAAAAATGAAAAACTTGATGTGCACACAGAAATCTAGAAGATAAATAATCGGACACATTAGATAACAAATTTCTTTGGAATTCTTCATCTGTAATTGCCAACCTGACTTTATACGAATCAAAGAAAAGTCGGAAAAAAATGACAAATTTCAAGGGGCCACTTTCTCTCTCCTGCTCTCATGCATTAACATGTACAACTAGAACTTGTTCATAGACCAAAATCCTAAAGCAGGTACTTCTTGACTGGCACCTAAAAGTTAAAAGCCACCCTTGACTGAATTGAATGGTAGATAATTAGAGGAAATTAATGTTTTCAGAACCTTGATCTGTACAAGCTCAAGGTATGCCCAAACACCACGGAGTTGCAGATCATATTCCGTGTATTAGAACCAGATATTCATAGTAATCAGATGCACGATAGGAATCAATGAGGCAGCTGTGCAGTACAAAAGGAATATGGTTCTTACAGCTGCAAAACCTATCGGCGGTTGTTCTGCAAGATATTCGCCTTGATCTAGATTCCCTCCTTGGAAATCAGCTGAAAGACTAACATCATGCTGGTTAGAAGGCAACTGCTTCTGAAATTTAGCTCCATGCTCCTTTGGCACATAATGGCTTCTTGAACCAGGTGGCTGATGCCCGACTAATTGGCAGTGTTTGTTCCTGGCAAAATTCTCATATTAGCCTTCAAATTTTTTTCGGAGATAACATAAAAGTGATTTTACGAGTGTGTGGATCTTTCCTTCTGTTTATCCTGCGTAAATATTGGCTCATAATAATAATAAGAAAATCTGCATCACACTTTTAACAATTGACACATCATAAGCGTGCCAGATATAGAAGATGTTTGATATGCAAATCAAACATCTTTGCTCTGTGATCTTAGCTTTAGCAAACCATGAATGGAATGGATAAAATTTTGAAACCTCCTTTACGCCTGTTACCTCTGTTATATAGTAGGCACCATTCTTACTTGAGATTAACATACAAAAATGGAAAAGGCAGAATATCTGTTGCAAGTTAAAAACGTTATATGAATTTTGATAGGAAACATGCATGAAAAAGCTACAGTTGTGTGGATGGGAACCAAATAAAGGAAACACAACTATATGTCAAGTTTTTACAAATGAAAGGAAAGAACTACAAATATCATCTCATTAACATGGAGGGACTGATAAGAGTAGGGAATGGGAGAGAAGGTGGCTGAAGATCCTTTGCCGGACTGCAAGAACTTTGGTAGGAAAAGGTTTTCCCTGAAAAACTTTCTACGGGACACTATTGCTGACACAATAACCTCTATACGAAATACTGATATGGATAGAAAAGGAACTGGTCGAATAGCATCTACTAACATCACCTAAAACCTTATCAAAATGCTTTTACAAGAAGGTTCCATTCAAACATGGGTTTGATTCACACTCCATGTTCTGATAAATATTTACCATCCGAAAAGAGGAAAAAACGGAGTCTTTGTCTAAAGAGGTTAGCAAACAGTTACAAACCAGTATTCCATCAGTATTTGCTTCAGTCTAGATTCCAGCCGTATAAAGAGTGATGACCTTTCAAAATCCTGCTTATCATGTGCTGGCTCGATAAAATTGGCTTCAAGAACCCCTGTAGCATAAAGTGAAGTAGTACATGCATACAATTTTACTGAAAAATCATTAAAAAGATAACAGAAATCTAGAGAAGAAGGATAAATACCAACAACACCATATCCCTTTGAAGAACCATCACCAGTGACTTTCCAGTAAGGCTGCAGTCAGGTAAAGAATAAACATATTGAATTAATGTAAGTCACATGTTGCTAATTTACTTTACCCAAGGCATCAAGGACACTTAATGCAGGAAGCAATCAGAAGCATCTAAGTTTCTAAGCAACAACAGTCATCCAAATCAAAATTATATATACAATTCCAAGCCTGAGATATCTATGTTCCTATTTTAAAAGCTTGAAACCAATATAGTATCAGAATTTACCCTGATTAGGCGATTTTTATGGTACACGTTGAACCCAGAAACCGATAGAGAAGGTGCCTCTTTGATGAATCCAATGGTTGTTTCCACAGTAGCCTTAAATGCCCCAAATAGAGGCAGGAGAGATGAGAAAACATACACTTTTCAGGTCAAATGGCTCCACATGAAAAACTCGAATACTTTGGTCCAATATACCACCAACATTTAAGCTTTTAGAACCTCAACAGAGAAATTTTATAAGAAGCAAATTGAAAATGTGAAAGTGATAGCGCATGAGCTTTTAATTATTCCCTGGAAACAATATATGTTGAAAAAAGTATGTACTGACTGACTGAAAAAAAAAAAGGAACAAAGTACTGGCTGTCAGACGTGTAACAGCACAAATCGCTTTCTTCCCAATATATAAATGAAATGTTTGTCATATGTTGCTCAAGGATACAAGTTCCACTAAATAGACATCTTGAAACTGCAACAGTATCAGCTTTCTTAAAATAATGCATTTGACTTTCAATGGTACACCAATGAGAAAAAAGTTGCAAAATGCAACTTCATATCAATCTCTATATGCAAGGTGTGAACCGATAATGAACAAATTCCTGCCTGTCGATCCATTGTCAGGAATTCTAAATGCTTCTTATCATTACTTCGCATCTCAAAGGAATTTCAATCATTTATAAACCCCGTTAACGTTTCATATTACAAATTTACGACTGTCTTGTACATTGTTCATATCTTGTGCTAAATGTGTTATCCATCTATAATAACCTGATAAAACTGGACGAAATTCCAACCTCAAAAGCACCTTAATAGGAGAGGATTACCTATGCGTCATAAGGCTTGTTAAGCTGTTTTCCTAGTTGATGTGGGACACTGATACACTTTAACACACTCTTTTTCATGCCTAGGAATAGACATTTGGTTCATCAAGTTTGCAGAATTGGACAGCTATGAGTGGCCCACCTGAATACTTGTGGAAGGCCCAACATCAAATTAAGAATGGGTCTGCTATCATAATAAAACTGGACCTAACTCCACTACAATAGTCACCTTAAGGTGAGGAGGATTGTCCAAGCCTTATAATGCTTGTCAGGCACTCGCTTTTAGTCAGCGTGGGATATTGGTACACTTTAACATAACTTATAAAATGACCATGAGTACGTGTTACATAACAGGCTAGAAAGATGAGGCAATTGTTGATCACTGATGGAAGAGAAAAGGATTAACTACAATACTAAGGGGAAGACTTTTAGCATAAGCTTTTAAGTATCCATTACCACAAGGATTAACTGGAAGCCCATGGTATTACTGCAGCTTGTGGCATTGTGCAGTGAAATTATGAGACATAAAAGAGAGAAGATTCTAAGAAAAGGAGATGGATGATAACATCCAGTGATCTTACCTCATTCGATGTCACTGCCAGCTGAGGTCTGTAATTTACTGTTTTAGCAAATTTCAAGTCATCTGCTATAAAAAATTGCTGTACAGGCTTGCCCCTTAGAATAACACTAAAGTTTGTGAATTTTCTTAGGTACAAGATTGATGCATAAGCCTAGTCAAAAGGAAGATTGTTTGTTCAGGTCAAAAAATGTTAACAGAGAATAGTAGAAAACAAACAAAAATGAAATAGAATTCTTACCCTCAACGAATAGCGGATGTGGTAGGAGATATGAGACTGAAGCTCAGCAATCTTTTTGTGTAGTTTTATTTGGCCTCCACAACTAGCTTCATCCCTAAGTCGTATATCCTAAGTCAAAGATAAATGAGAAACCATAAATATTTCCATGTGACAAATAAAAACTCAATATACGAGTTCAACATAAAGTTGTTGTTATCAATAGTTAAAATTTTTCCGTATATGGAGATAAAGATATGTCTTTATTTGATATAGGCAAAAGGCACGAATTTCCCCCAACGTCTTCTAAAAAGTCTAAGTTAGTCCCTACTGTTATTTATGGTTTCACATTACACCTTAACATTTTCAAAATAATACTAGTAACACCTTAAATCCTAACATAGTTCATTTTTTAGCAGTTTTGGTATATAGATCATTAATTTAGCCTATGTGATGTCACAACTAGGGATTTGGACCAACCAAATGCTGAAAGTAATCTTTAAAATGACTTTTTAAGACATTAGCTAAAGGTGTGATTTTCACCTTAACATTTCACCAGAGGTCTAAATAAGTCTCTGCTATTATTTCTGTTACCACTTTTGCATCTTATTCAGGGTGCAATGAGTACTATTTTAGTAACGTTATAATACTTCCAAAGTGGTACCAAAGATAACAGTAGAGACTTATTTAGACCTTTTGTGAAACGTTAAGGTACAAATACACCCTTGGCATTTGATATACAGTATATCTTCAATACACAAGATTGTACACAAGAGAACATGTTGAAATAAAAGACTCAAAGTTGCTAAACACAACAATGGAAATTGCAAAAGAAAAAAGAAAGATGTCACGAGACATATTTTAAGTTGTAAACCACAAGAACTAAATTAGTTGTAGTTTACAAGAGAAGCGTCAATACATGCTAGAATATTCACCAAACAAAACAAAACAATATATGAATTTGTTTTAATGTTTACTGCTAACTGATAAATAAAAAATCAAAACAAGGATGCTCAATCTACCACTTGATTTCAAATGTTTCGGCTTTTGAAACTAGTAAAGACTAAAGACAAGAGGCTAGCAAAAAGATAGGAAAAAATGAGACTACTATATGTCCCATAGACAAAAAGGTCTTTGGTTACATTTAGATGTCACTTGCCCTCAGTAGCATACTAATCAAGTTATGTTGCAAGACAAAAATATATTTGTTCCTTGAACATAGTTCAAAATTTAATAACACACCAAAGCAAACACAACATACCTCATCATCATCATCAAAACTCAGTTCGTACACACCTTCATCATTCAACCATAGGTTGTATATTAATATTCTTGTACCATGTGGTCCAATATCCTCAAACTGGTAAACACAAACTAATCAGTGCAATCAAAGAAAATGCAAACAACATCAATATGCTAGAACTTTTATACTGTTGTGATTAAGATTTAAAAACAATGATTAAAATAGTCTGTAAGGCATTATCTTGTGAGTAGGCAATGATACCCCAAGAAACCAAAGATGGCAACAACCTAAACCCTGTTGGTGATTATTTGTATGCAAAATTAAGCATATGAAATTGTATTTCCAATAAACCACAAAAAGTCAACAGGAATGCAAATGACGTGTAGGGTGCAATAAAAGATGTGAACAACATCCACACACTAGAACTCTTATACTGTTGTGCTTAAGAATTAAAAACAGCAACTATCATATTCTGAAAGGCATTATCTTGTGGGTATGCAACAATACCCTAGGAAGCTAGAGATGGCATCAGTGCAAACCCATTTTTTGTGATTAATTGTACGTAGAAATTATGATCAAGAAATTGCATTCCCAAGAAAC
>JAOSBL010000210.1:21043317-21059039 GCA_027568915.1 Erythroxylum roraimae
ATCCAATTCCAACATTTAGTTACATTTATTATTCATCTAGAAACTGAAACTCGGATTGATTCTCAGGGAAACGTTGCCATACATGTATATTGGTTTGAGACTTTCAAGTAAAATGAATAAAACATTATTTCTGTAAGTTGTTAATTGCCCAAGTGGTGATCGGTGGTGCAACTGTACGTAGAAGGGCATGCACACAGAGACGAACCCAACTTGTCTGCTTATTCTGCTATATATTTGTGACCCTAAACTAACGTTGTATAAAAATGGAGGAAACAAAACTGACCCAATATCGTATTGTCTTCATCATTCTCAGAACTAGCACAGTCACCGCCACCACCTACCTCTACTCTCTCGCTGAAAGCTCAGAGATTTTCTACTGTTTCTTCTGCTGCTGTTTACATTTTCTCTTTATCATCTTTCGAGGTGGGCGACTATTATCTGTTACTGGTAGCCAATGACACACCAATAGAATTTAGTGTTTAAGGGATCAGATGATTTGTCCCCACCTTGTTGTTTTGCGGGTCTCATCCATGTTTCACGTATATATAAATATATAAGAACTGGTTTATTAGATAAAGGATCTGTTTCCTGTTTTATGCAAGTAAGCTGGATTCTTGCCATTTTCCCATGGCTGCACTAGGAACAACCGTGAAGTGCTTCGACTCCTGCATGTGAAAAATGGGCCTTGACCTCTTTTTAATCATTTGCTTTAATTCAATTATTTGTTGTTTAGTGAACATTGATCAATGTAATCTCGTGAATAATATCCTTAGCAAGCTGCAAACGCCCGGTCCATAAAATGAATAGATCTTCCATTTCGTTTCCTTTGTAATTAGCATATGATACTCCAGTTACACATGAAATGAGAACAACTATTTAAGTTATTACCTGGTAAGAAAATAACTAATTTCTGTGATGAAAAAGAAAACTGATAAAAAATATGCATTTTTAGGATAAATCATAATTTAAATCTTAAACTTCGTCAGATTTCAGAATATTAGTAAGAATTATTAAAATATTACTTAAATTTTAATATTTTAATTTATTAAAAAATAATTTAATTAATGTATTGCGTAAACAGGTATGTAAAAAATGACATATAAAATAATTATAATTAAAATATTTTAAAATAAAAAATATAGCTCCAAGCAAATTTACCTGTAAGTTCCAAAGCAATTAGACCTATTCATTATAAAGTTTTCTTTCTCAGTCAGACAAAAGGACAAAAATAACCCTAAGATTTGTTTATGATAACAAACTAAATTTTAACATTTTGAAATATTTAAATTAAATTATGTCATTTTATAAATATTCAAACTAAATTCTATGTTAACAAAAAAGGTGATGAGAACATAACATAATTAGTGTTTTTTTTTCTTCATATCATTGATGTGACAAAAAAATATTTTTAATGTTATTATGAGTCCCACAATGCCACGCTTATGTGGCATTATGAGACTTACTTATTTCAAATTAAGTATTAAAATTATTAAGAATGAAATCACTGACAAATTTCAAGTGCTCTGGTTTATTTAGATGGTGAGTTTGATGAAGGAGAATATTATTTCTCTGAACTAGAGTGCATTGTGTCTTATTATGACTACAATAAGATCGACAACAACAAACTCCCACAAGATAATGATAAGAACAAGTTTGCCTTTAACTACGAAACTCCCAATAAGTCTTGTGACATTGTTTCTGGGTTCCAAGGATGACGAGCTCTTTGCAACAAATGTGCAACCATGGCTGCGCTCTTTTGGTTCCTCTCTTTAGAACGTTCTCTATTTCATCCAAGGCTTTGGCGGAGGTTAAGCCTAATGAGATTGACATAGTCTCTAGAATTCATGAAGAACATATTTGTCGGAGGGTATATTATAACTATTTATGTATAGGCTTTTAAATTGAATTTTAACTGATAGATGCATATTTGACTATATTTATATACTTATATTTGATATATTTTGCTTGATATTTTATACTTTTATTATATATATTTGCTACTTAATTTGCTCTAAGTGCATCTATAGGTTATAATAGCTTTCATGGACTAAAAAGAGAAGAATTTTGAGGAAAACGTGACATAAAATGAAGATTTGAATCAAATAAGGGATACACCACTGTGTTTATGGCTGTGTACGTCTCATAGCCCATGCGGAATCATAAATTATGGAGATTTTAGGATATATAAGGTCCAGTGAATGCTCGTATAGTAAACCATGTATTTCCTAGCAATCCTAAAAATTACTATAAAAAGATGTGAGCTTAGGCAATAGAAAGGACTAGACATTCAAAGGCAATTCTAGACATGAAGAACTTTTAGAAGGGGCGATATTGATCTAGAGAAGTGATGAACACGAAGAAATCATCAACAGTTCCAATAGATTACAACATCAAACCTCAAACTTACAAAAACATTCGATATAAAAAGACGGAGATTTAGAATTATGAACTTTTTGTTTTCTATTTGTTTTTCTTTTAGTTTATCTTTGATTTCATTTTATATTATGAGTAACTAAACATCTTTAGTGTATGGGTAAAACATATTTTGATTCTTTTGTTTAATGCAATTGTTTTGATTGATTTATTGTGATTCAATTATATGTTTTATATATGTTTTAATAGATTAGGAAATATTGGTACACATAATCTGATTTCACAATATAGAGATTGAGAAATCCTATGTATGTATAGATCTATCGTAATTGAAAGGAGTTGATTGCAAACTTACAGATAGGTTGATATAAATTCTCTAGATTAGGGTCAAACTTAATAATATAATTCACAAATTGGTAAAACAATCCTAGAATCTTTAACTTGAAGAATTTAGGCTAATAAACTTAGGATTAGTTGTTAGTAGTCTCGAGAGAGTTATTACCATAATATAGGAATTTTCACGGTCTAATAATTAATAAACAATTGCATAATAAAAGGTTAATTATCTAAGGGTTTTAGGGGGATTCATCACCTAGACACTAATTCGTGATATTCATTGTTTTCTGAATGATTTTTCTTGTTCTCTGCTCATTATTATTTCTTACTTTATTTTAATCGTTTAAGTATTATTTTTAATTAAAAACCAAAATCCAATTCGTAGGTTAGATAATAGAAGAAAGTTAATTACTAGTAATCATTATCTTCGTGGGATTCAATCTGTACTTGCCCAGGATGCTATTACAACTAATCTTAGGCTTTCGACGGGGATAGTGATGATAGGAACACCAGGATGCTATTACTCTAGCCATTATTTTTTTTAATTGTTTCTTGTTGTATTTTTTGTGCATTCATTTAATTATCTTTTGATCTTCTCTATATTAACAATGTGCTTGTGGTTTATTTTAGGGATTAAGGTTTAACATCATCACCATAACTCACAATAAAAGGATGGGATAGACATTACTTTTATGGTAGCTACGATGTCTTCGCAATATATAACATCATCATATAGGAAAGAGAGGTTTCCTAACATATTTTCAGAGGCTCAACCGACATCCATGTTGTCTTGCGACATTTGTGGGAGTAACTATTTCAATCATGAATGTCAATCACGAACCTATTATGGAGCAATCACGCATATACAATCAACCTCGAGGTGAACCATATGAGAACAGTTACAATTCATAATGAAGCAACTCTTACGCTTATGGATGGAATGATTATGCTTCAGCTGAATATTTACATTAACAAGCACCTCAAATTAAGGAGCCAACTTTAGAAGATACGATGACAAATTTTATTCAAGAATCAATCATGAGGTATTAGGAAATAGAGGCTCGTTTACAAAACATGGTGAATCAGATCGACTAGTTGGCAAAGATAATATGATAGGAGATGTAAGAGAGTTTGCCTATTCCTACTGAAAGAGGTCCTAAAGAACATGGAATGGAAATCACCCCAAGGAGTGAAAATGAACTTCCTAAAGAAAATGAAGAAGTAGTAAAAAAAGAAGAAGCCTTTATCCAAGGAGAGGAAATTGAGAACTGGTAGGAGGTAATTGAAGAAGATGAGTCAGAAACCTTTATCTAAGAGGAAGAAGAAGAAGAGTGGACAAAGGTGGTTGAGGAAGAACTGACAGAGGAACCAAAAAAGGAAACTACTGATGAGGAATTGGTAGCCACCTTAAGTACGAAGGGTTTCCGCTTCCTCTAAAACAAATTGATTGTGTCAACTGAAGATTCATGGAGTTTTATTATTCCCTATCCTTTTAATAGTTTGTTATTAAAACAGGAATTAATAAAATTCATTAGTGTTATTAATATAATCAATTATGTGCTTATGATTATCTTGTAACAAATGGATTAATTAAAAGCTACAAAACGCCTATGCGGAGAAACAAGTGGAAACAAGCCACTGATCGTAGACCCAAGAAGATGGTAAATATGTAGGGTACATGAGCTAACGACGTTAAAGAAGTTCTACAAGGAAGGCAACCTATGAGTTAGTTTTAATTTTATTTTCCTTGTTATTTTTTTTTGCTTTAATGTTTCTATAGGTTTTAATTAAATTTTGTTTTTCATGTGGTGTGTTTTAGGATAAAAAGATTGAGCATCTAATGAGATTGAACATAATTAGCATGTTAGGATATGTGTGTTTATGAGTTATAATGCTAAAGTGCAAAATTTTTATATTTGAGCATAAATTTTAAAGTTGCACACGTTTATAGAGAGTTACATGTTCTCTAGACATGCTAGTGTAATTTTACACATTTTGATACACACTCGTGTACCAAACCGTGTAAACCTCTAAAAAGTTGTGATTTAGTGCCATACATGGATTGGTGCACGATCGTGCATCAGATAGTGTAAGTCTGCAACGCACCTTTAAAAATCCTAACTTCTTTAGATTTTTCATTCTCTTTTTTCCCTCTCACTATCATCGTTGTCTTTGCATTCTCTAACCCCAATTTTTGTGTTTTTTCTTGAAATTTATAAACTCCTAAGTAAGTATCTTTTCACTTTCAACTATTTATGCATGTTTAATTGGGTGTTTTGTGTTATTTAACTTAATTATGCTTACTAACATTTGAATTGAGAAATTGAGACTTTTTGCAAATTTTTGTGATTTATTGTCTAATTGTGGTTTGATAGTTGATTATTTTTTTTACCCAATTGATTTTATGATTTAATTTGACTAATTGCATGAAATTTGGGTGAAAATTCAACTTCAATTGCATAAACTTGCGATTTTTGCTCATTAAGTGTTTAATTGTGATACTTTTGTGTTAAAATTAGGTTAATTAGTTGTTTTCGACGTTAATTGACATTGGGTTTATGTTTAATTGCATAAATTTGATGTTTAATTTCGTCAATTTTGAGTAATTGTTATTTTAGGGGTTTTAATTTCAAATTTAGGGTTAGAATGGCAATTTAACAATTAAGTTAATTTAATTTGTTAATTATAAGATTTCTAATTTTAATTTTGAGATGATTAGTTTGGAAGTTAATTTTCTAATTAAATTTGTTTATGTATTTGTGTTAATTTGTTAATTATTTCTATGTGATAATTTTTTGTTGATAGTTTGTTTTCGCATTTAACAATTTAGTGAGCATAATCAATTTTAAGTGTGGAGAAACGTGTATTCCTATAATTTATTTGTAAATCTTCTCACACTTATTCATAGTTGCAACACAATGACAAGATCACAGAGAGAAATGGAGACCCCCCCTGCGGAAGAGACAATAAGGAGAAGGATCTTCCACTACAGTTCAGCCTCTAGAGCGACTGAGGATGTTATTGTTTAATGTCGGGGCCTAAGAGGACAATATTAACGAATGGAGGATAAAAAGTTCAACATGAGCAGATTCATTGACTGGAAGGCGTTGGAGAAAGTCAGCTTAGCCTAATAAGTTTTGGATCTTGTTGACATTGGCGCACAGTCCTGGTTCTTCAATATCGTGGAACCTTCTTATAGAGAGCTTACACTAGAGGCCTTCTCCACATTCTTAGTGGAGAGAGGTTGCTATGATGGGGATTGTCCTAACATGATCCAGATCCAATTTTGGATGATGGGAGAAATGTTCAAGATGAGCTACACAGAATTTTCCATTATAATGGGTCTTTACAACTAGGAGTTTGTGGGAACATCGGAGTACCTTACACTACAAACAAACTTGCCTTATTGATTGTCCCCTCAACACTTTTGGCGTATGATTAGCACAGAAGACAACCACAACCCAAGCAAGTCTAAGGCTTCTACATTTCGACATCCTATGCTCAGATACATCTACGATATTTTGAGTCACACGCTGAGTGGTCGGGGTGACAATTGGAGAGTTGTCGAAAACATAGACGTGTACTGCTTATGAAGTATGAGCGAGAGGACACCAATTCACCTGGAACATGCACTTGTCTAATTCATTAGGCGCCATAGCGAAGACAAAAAGATTGACACAATCTATGTTAGACCTTATATGACTAGACTGGCACGACGGATGGGTTTATTTGATCGACTACCATTGATGCGACAGATGATTACTATGGTGGCACTTATTTTGGCAGTAATGTAGCATATGCACATGGTACACCGACATTGGGGTCTTACAGGTGATGTCTACAGACTTATTGGGGAACTTGACGAGCTAGCAGTGCAGAGTGGAGATAGAGCAAAGCCACCTATAGCAGACCAACCACAATTGCAACCATCACCTCCTAGATGGGAAATGAAGCATCATAACCAAATATTCTAAGAGGTCCCAGAGTTAGGTTGCAAAACCTAGCTTAGGTAAAAATAACACTATTAGATAGATAGGTGGGCCATCTTTTAGAAACTCAAAAGATTATTTGACAACAATAGGTGGAGCTTATTGAGCGAGTAGGATGACTTGATATTGCAATTGAGCGACTAGGAAGACTCGAGCCTATAGTTAGATAGATGGGAGTTGATGTTATTAATGGCGAGCCGTCTAAGCATATATTTCTAGTCTTTATCATCTAGCGAGGGCACTTCCTCTATAGCCCCTTTACCGGTACAGGATCGTCGTTGGATCAGCCAGGATCACATAATGAGGGAGATGCTTGATTTTGCATAGTTTTTTTCTATTTATTTATTAATTGTGTATTTATTATTTTCTTTTCTATAACATTATAGTTAATGTTATTTTTTTTCTTAATTTTTATGTGTTATTTTTATTTCTTTTTATGTTTTTATCCCTTTTTCTTTATGTTTTGTAAAGATGTAATATAATATTAGATGGATCAGAATCAGAAAATCGTCTTACTCAGGAAAGTACCGCAAACCTTCTCACTTATATATACTTATATTGTGTACATTGGGGACAATGTATAACTTTAAGTGTGGGGAAGAGATTAACGATTTTCATGACTTTTTTAATCCTATTATATATATATTTTAATATTATAAACTGATATTGTGACTTAATTGAAATCTGTCCATCGTTACCGTATTTCATTATTGAATATTGATTTGAATTAGTATGCAAAAGGATGAGAGTTAGAATAAAATTTCTTTTTATAAGTTGTATTTTTAATAAGCATTGAGATAGTACATTGTAATTTTCATTATGTAATGAGTATTTACACATATGTACCAATCTTTTTTGTTAGCTTTTGAGCCTAAATTTAAATTTTTAATCTCTTTTTATCCTTTCATGTGTGTTATCATGCATAGTGGGATAATTCTAGAACTTGTTTTAATTATATATACTGAGATCACATTTGTTAAATTAGAAGCATGGCCGTGCTAAAAGCACTTAAATTTAACAATGTATGTGATCTTATTTTTTTGATAATTACCTTATCTTATTTTATCCCTTAGGAATAACCAAGTTGAGCCTTAGCCTTTTTCATTGATTATACCCAATTATTAACTTTTATCTTATTTTTCTTTGAACCCTTTTTATTATTTGAACCTTGAAGGTTGTTTACATTACTTGCTTGTTTAAAACTTAAAAATCTTGAAAGGTCCATAATTCCTTTAATTTTGGTATTAAATGCTCAAAAATTTGTTTTGATTGATATAAAAAATTTACGAGTATAGAAAAGAGAAAAAGAAAAATATAGTACCATTGGTTTTATAATGAATGAACCTTTGTTTAGTGTAAAAAGTTTTTGTAATTTTTCTTTAGTAAATTTCCTTCAATTCAACCCTCTTATTATCCTAAGTATACCGTACCTAAGCCCCATTATAACGTCATAAAGATCTTTTGATTTTTGTTTCTAGTTTATATATAAGTGGTGGAGAATTGATAATAATTCAAGCTTAGGGTAAGAGTCTACTATGCATTAATTTGAGAGTTTGATACTTTTCACCCTAAACACTAGATTGCATTGAGTAAAATCTTAGTAAGGGTATAATAGTTTATGCTTTTTATTACAATGAGATTATCGATGTGATTACTATTAATATTGAATTAGGAAGTTAATTTTAGGATAACTTGACTTTAATTATATGTTAATTTGATTCAATATGACATAATGATTTATAGTATGAATGGAAAGATCAAGATTAATGAAGGATGGATGTTGTAAAATTTATAATTTTGATTATGGTTTGCTTGAGGACAAGCAAAAGCTTAAATATGGGAATGTTTGATATATACATATTTGACCATATTTGAAACATTTTGCTTGATATTTTATACTTTTATTGTATATTTGATACTTAATTTGATCCAAGTGCATTTATAGGTTATAGTGGCCTTCATGAATTAAAAGGAGTAGAATTTAGAGAAAAACAGGACATAAAATGAAGATTTGAAGCAAATAAGGGATACACAATCGTGTCTATATTGGTGTATGTCTTATAGCCAGTATAGAACCACTAATTCTAGAGATTTTGGGGTATACACAGTCCAGTGCCTGTCCATATATCAAATATTGTATCTCCTAAAACTTTAAAAATTACTATAAAAAGACATAAGTTGAGACAAAAGAAAGTAGCAGACATTCAAAGGCGATTCCATACATGGAGAACATTCAGAAGGGACGATATTGATCTAGAGAAGTGGAAAACATGACTAAATCATCAACAGATACAATAAATTACAACATCAAACCTTAAACTTGCAAGAACAATCAATAAAAAAGAAGGGATATTTAAAATTATGAACTTTTTGTTTTTTATTCATTTTTCTTTCAGTTTATCTTTGATTTCATTTTCTATTATGTATAAGTTAACATCTTTAGTGTCTACGTGTGATGAACCCTAGTTTTTGTTAAAAGATGTTTTGATTCTTTTATTTAATGCAATTGTTTTAAATGATTTATTATTATTCAATTTTGTGTTTTATATATGTTCTAATAGATCCAGAATATTAGTACATAATTTGATTTCATATCACAGAGATTGATAAATCATGTGTATGCATAGATATACCGTAATTGAAAGGAGTTGATTGCAAACCTAGAGGTAGGTCGACATAATTTCTCTATATTAGGGTCAAAGCTAATAGTGGAATTCACAAATTGGTAAAGCAATCCTAGAATCTTTAACTTGAAGAATTTTGGTTAATAAACCTAGGATTAGTTGTTAGTACTCTCTCGAGAGTTATTAGCATAAGGTAGGAATTTTCATGATCCAATAATCAATAAAACAATTGTATAATAAAAGGTTAATTATCTAAGGGTTTTAGGGAGATTTGTTCTCTGCTTATTATTATTTCCTAGTTTATTTTAATTGTTAAAGCATTATTTTTAATTAAAACCAAAATCCAATATGTATGCTAGATAATAGAAGAAAGATAATTACTAGTAATCATTATCTTTGAGGGATTTGACCTGTACTTGTGTATGCTGACTACAACTGGGCCGTGCACTTATGATTAATTCAGATATTGATATTAGAAAAGTATCAATCATTTACCTATCTATTGTAATTTGTCAATTGTTAAAGTTTGTGTTTTTGTAAGATTTTGACTATTTGAGGGATGCTAGAGCGATTAGATAGTTAGGTTTTCCAAATTTTCTATTTTTATCATCTAGCACCTTTTATTGTGACCTTGGAAGTAATTGTGATTGTGATTGTAATTGTGTTGGGTGAGATGTAAAGAAAATTAACGTGAAAGGAAGTAGGAAGAATTATGGTGATCTGAAGGCTTTTAGTAACGCATGTAGTTTTTTAGAACCCTACTTTGATGGACTCTTAACTTTTTGCACTTGGATCTAATGGAAGAGGAGATAATTATCACTTTTCTTAAGAAATATGTAGTGATAGGTTTTTTAGGTTGAATTTTATAGGTGTGACTTAGATCGAACTTGAAAAAGATTTGTGATTCTTACTAACTTCAATTTCATCTCAAGGTCATCATTTTCCGTAGAGGTTCAATGTTCTTTTTAAGTCGTTGGCCTCTAAAAGTTGAGAAAATAGCAAGCTTTCATGGCTCAAGATTGAGGAACAAGAAATTACAGAAAAATTGGCATTAGGGTTATTTTAATCGTTGATCATTAAATTCGATAATGGTGGAAGTCAATATTCACAATTAGCTCTTTCTCTGTCTATAATTTTTTTGTTCGAGGTTTATTTGTGGCTTATCATATTCAGGCTTAAATAGGTTAATTATATTTAGAGTTAAATTAAAATTTATTTTATTTATATTTAAATTTATAAAATGTTTTAAATAATTTTAATAATTAATTTTCAACAAATGGGTCCTATAGTGCCATAGAAGCACCACGTGCACTTAAGATCGATAATAAATTTAAACTATTATAAATTTCTATCATGTCAGCAATGACATGGTAAAACACTAACAATGCTATGTCCCTGTCACCTTTTCTATTGACGTAATGTTTAGTTTAAACATTCCTCAAAAGCAAACTTTAGGGTCATTTTTGCCCTATTTGCCTTCTCTATCTTCTAGAAAAACTGGAAAAGGTACCCAGAGTTTTAAGTGACTAATAAGCTCCAATCAGATAATTTCTTAGAATTCTTAAAACCTCTAAATTCTAGTGAATCACCTAATATTTAATTTTTTTGTTCATTTTAAAAAAATGAGTTCTTCGCTTGAACTTCCCTAATTTTAAAATTCTAAGACATATTGATGCAGTTTAATAATTATTATGAACAATAATGTAATGCAAATTTAGTTATTCATATATTACAATCACAACTTTTTCCATTTTATGTGTATGGGTAAAGCTGGTAAACTTTTAGTTCATTTTTATTGAAAATTTCCCCAATTTTTCTCTTTTAATGTGTAGACTATGGATTTGCATCTCATATTGAAGATGAAATCTTTTTAAGGGTTTGATCAAATGTCAAGTGTATTTTTTATGATTGATGTCAAATGGGTTTTTTTTCAGATGTTTTAGAGATTGTTTAGGAAATTAATTTGATGATTAATGTCAGGTGAGTTTTCGAATATCACTAGTTTGATCAATTTAGTTAAAATGTGTAGGTCCACAGATGGAAAAATTTTATTGTTGATGAAGATTTTTATAGAATTTATTTTTGTAATTATGATTCTAATTTATGATGTATTAGGTAACATAACAAAGGAAAATATGGATGGAAACAAAGTTTAAGTAGTTTATTTATGTTGTTTGTGCACCTAAAATATACTTTATATGGAAAAAAATGTAAATTTATTATAAATAAATTCTATAATGTTGTATATTGATGTTCCAAAAATTTAATAAAAGTTAAAAGCGTATATTTTTAATTTTACCAAAACGATATTTTGCACAATTATAAAATAATCTCAATAATTTATGTTATCATTATATAGAGAATATTAGTTATATTTGATATATATGTTCATTGTATTTTCATCATTTTCTTATCAAATTCTTTATATTGATTGCTCTTATTGTAATGACAAGATGAATATAAAATATCAAATGTTAAGCCTAAGATTGGCCAACAATTGTTATCAATACAATAATACAAAAGTAGATATTTCAATTATGATTTTAATAATAACATTTAAACTATATGTATCTTATGGGTATTAGTCTTGACAAATAATTTTAAGTTTTTAATTATAAATTTTTTTGTTAGAAATCTTTTTACGTTAGGGTAAGACTCTTGTTTGAAAGGTTCATTGTTGATTATAAAAGGTGAGTTCTTATATTTTATACATTAAACAATTTTTATATTAACTGTAATATGTACTTTTTATTTTTAATTATAGGTCTCATTTAGCTACATAGCTTGGGCATCTGTTGGACTTTATGATTAACCTAACCCTTAATATTAATACAATTTTAGAAGTTATACAAGGATTTTACTATTTCAAACATTAAGCAAATATTTGCAAATATTAAGAAAATATTATTTAATTATATGTTCAATAAGAATAATGTTGTTTAATTATGTTTAGGCCTTCTTAATTCTGTGTTCATCGTGTTATTTTCATTAAGAAAGCGTATATATCATCTTCCAAATAAAAACACATAAGTCATTTCTAGCTTATCAGGTGGAAAGCAGTATGTTTATATGAATAGGAGGGAGTTTTATCATGCCATCTTATCATTATAGTGTCCACAATCTGCATAAAAACTTGCACCAGGGAAGTAGTGCATATGTTATATAGAAAATGAAGTGGAATAAGAAAAATTTTGTAGCATGAACATTATTATTAGGCAGAACTATTTAGATGCAGATTTGAAACTATATATAAGAGTGATATTGACGAACAAATAAATAATAAGAGAACCATCACTTTTTACAATAATAATAATTTAGTCCAATAAAAGTTGAGACCATTTAAAAACTAGAAATCACTTAAATAAATACTTCAAAAGATCCATAAGTGAAACAATTAACTAACCTCTTATCAAAAGTTGCATATGAAGTTTAAAGTTTTAATTAAATAACAATAACCATAAGATTTAACAAAAGATATAGTCATTAGCATTGAATATAAAAAAAATATTTTGGCCCTTAACTTGTGGTCCCACTTATAGTAGGTTAACCAACTAGAACTTGTGATTTTTCTTAGAGTTGATCTTTTGGTCATCAATTTGATTATCCTTATGATTTGAGTTTTTTTCTTTGCAATTGTGTTAGGTTTGTGCTTTAAGAAGTTTGAGTTGTATTAGTATTATTCTTTGGATGTTAAAAACTATGAGATTTTCATCCATTTGCAAAACATCATACACACAAATTAAAATGTTAATACTAAGTATGCATACCCATACTTTAATTACATGTAAGAGGAATAAAAAATGAATTTAAGTTTGAAACGGTAAAATAAGTGTTGTCACTAATTTCTCCAAATATCCTTGAACTACCTATAGAAATTTAAAAAGTTATGATGTTAAACAATTTGATGCTATTTAGGGAATAAATGTCAATATTCCTTCACCACTCTTTTTTACCTTATTAAGATAGTCGATGCAATGTTTGACCTTATGAATCCTGATTGTTTAGGTCTTTCTCTTTTTCTAGTTGGCTATATTGGATAACTCCCTATATCAGATGCATAAACTTAATTTTTTGCTGGCTCAACTTTTTTTTCTTCTACATAGTGTATGTAGACTTTTTTATGAAAAATTTTGACAATTTAAACAACATTTAAATTAGTATAACTAAAAATACATATACAATCATTTCAATAATTTCATGATGTCCCAAACGTCAATCTTTATTTTTGCATCTTTTTTTTTATTATGACAGACTTTATAACAATGACAACCTTTCATAACTGTTCCTATCTTACTCATTCTATATGGTTTTTATAATTCCTCATCTTTATCCCTTCTAGCTTTTTTCAACCTTTTGGTAATTTTCTTTATTAAAGGAGGTAATACGACCTATAGGTTGTCAGTCTTTAACCAACATCTAGGAACACTTTTAGGTTTCATAGAAAATTTGATAACTCTTCAAATAATATTCACATTTATAGTATCAACTCATATAAGTAATGATATCTTCCTTTTGATGCAATGTACAAGCTACTGCATGCTTACGTGGGACCTTGTTAAATTCGAAAGTCTACATTGGCAATTATGTGTTTGTAAATCAATAATAAACTTGTTTATATAATAAGTGACTTTGAACTTCAAATTTTCATTCGTTTTAGTGAAAAATGTCTTGCATCCCATTATGCAACTTGAATCTTCTTCCTCATCCTTAGGCATATAATATCTTTGGACTTAATCATCATATCCCTTTTTTTTTTTAATAAACTTGATTCATTAAGGCAACTCAAATATTCTCTAGCATATTGATCAAGATTTTTGTAACTGTTTTATAAACGAATCCATTATAAGCCTTTGATATAATATTTTGAATAATTGCACATTTTAGTTTTGTGCTCATAAATGCGTTCATAAAAGTCCAAGGTTCCCTTACTTTGAACTCATCATATGCCTTCTTTAATAAAATTTTCAATTGCTCCATTATCTCATCGAATTCCACTTTTGTATTATAATTCACACTTGCTAAAATAAACTTCGATCTATATGACATTTGATTGTTTCCATCATGACAAATTCCATCATAGTCATGTGTAAGGGTGTGTTTGATAATAGAATGTTAGTGCAGAAGATACAATCTCTTACACGATCAAGCTAGAGCCTATGTGACATGATAAAGAGATACATGTCTTAGGACATAAGCGAGTTAGTGTCCTTATTCTCCTCTTAAAAGAAATATTAAAGAAGCAACATAATATAAAGCCTGGGATACAACTGCGTCTCAGATCATGTTTAGTATAAAAATTGGAGATGCCCCCTATTTAAAGAGCAAAAAAAAAAAGGAACTCTAGTTTATATGTCAACTTTGAGTGAGCTTTAATATTAGGTTTTGCTAGGTTTTTGAACAGAGAGTTGTATCTCTCTATTCTACTTTGTTTTCTTATTTATGGACTTATAAGCATAAACTTCTACAATTGGTTGAAGAAAATTAAAACCTTGGGATGTGTTAAATTATGAAATATGGTTTATTTTTATTGTTCAATTTATATTTTTAGTATTGAATTTTCTATTATGGCTATCTTTTGGGGTTAATTACCAAAAAAAGAGCTCATACTTTTGTCAAATTTTTAATTATAACCCGAACTTTAAAAAGTAGCAATAAAATGCACAAACTTTTAATTTTTTTTTCAATTCTAGCTTAAACTTCAGAAAGCGGCAATAAAATGCTCAAACTTTCAATTTTCTTTAATTCTAGCCTGATGTTCTCCCGATGCTCTCAACCCTTTGTTTTCTGTTTGTTCTTTGGACACCCCAAACTACTCTCGCATTATAGCGTACTGCATCAGTAAGTTATTTATTTTTAGTTCCCTCTCCTAATGCTTTTAGTGTAAGGACGTCAGGACTGCGTAATTTGAAAATCGAAAGGTAGGGGCATCGAGAAAACAAACTTAAAACAAAGGAAAAACTAAAATCAAAGCGTAAGATCGTCAAAACTACATAATCTAATTTAGGTCATTTTTAAACAACGACGTCGTTTCATTAATATTCATTTGTTGTATTAGTTTTGACTTAAGTGTAAGATTTCTAAAATACACTACAAAACATTAAAACAATCCGCGACGTTTGACGTTTTATTAATAAAACGTCGCAAATTGTAAAATTTTTTCGTGACGTGTACTTTTTGCGACGTTTTTTAATTAAAATGTCACTGAATAAAAACTGCGATGTTTTGTCCAACAAAACGTCGCTGAAGCCTTGCAATCGTCGTTTAGTTTTAAGAGATTTCCCTCCTTTTGTTTCCGCCAAAACTGAAGCAAAACTCGAACACTACTGTCAAATGAATACGTATTTACGTGCGTGTAAATGTTCAGTTTTGTTTGGTATAACAGAGAAAATGGAGACCACGA
>JAOSBL010000210.1:21118057-21130952 GCA_027568915.1 Erythroxylum roraimae
GATCATCGGACCCAGTTGTTTCATTCACGTGATTTGTTTTCATACTTAATTTGGATTGGAAGAAAGGGTAGGGAATAGGGAAGGGCATGCTGATTTGACAGTTATATGCTGAAGCTTTACCCCTGATGTCTGATTGCACAATGTTGCTATTTTTTTCTGCCATTGAGAGCTGCTGACTATAACATGGGAAATTATGTAGTTCGGAGATGCCCAATGTTCTTTAGGGCATGATTGCAATTTGTCTAGTAAGATGTTTTGTTTAAAGTGTTTTAATGTCACATATGTTTTTCATTAGAGAGAATTTGTTGTCAAGTCCAACTTTGCCGGAGAGAATTCATTTTGTAACTTATATCAAACAGGCCACTTATCAGAAGATTATTGGATGTTCACCTTGTATTAGATGAATGTCAATAAAACTAGGCTGTTCTGCTGCATTTTATGTTATTCATTTTTAATGTTCCGGGACCAAGTTCTTATTATCTTTAATTTGATAACAATTAGAATTTGAAAAATAATACTTTCCTAATTGGTTACACCATTTTGACTTGTCTTGTATGGTAAATATATTGCGAAAGTTGTGTATGTTTGGCATGTGTCATGTGAAGAACTTTTCTCGTTGAGTCATCATACAAAAACTTCATGGGTTTAATAGCATAGCAAGTTTTAAATCCATAACAAGACTTCTACGGTGGGAAGAAACATTCCTTTGGCTAAACTGTTGAATGACTGAACTTGCTTCGACCAAATAATTATTGGTTGCAGTTGGTAAAGGATGTTGGACAAGGTTTCCATACATCCTTCTAATTGATGAAATTCTCTATATCTTCTTGAACAGATTTTGCATAATAGGTATGAGTCTTGATTTTTAATGTTTGTTTTCATCTCTTTTGTGTGATGTTTTTTGGATGACTTTTGCGGATGTAATCTTACTTTTCCCTACGTCCTTCCTATATTTGTTGTTGTAGGTGGGCCTTTGTTGCTCATGGAACTAGCATTTCTATTACGAAGTGTTGGTTCTGAAGTTTATTGGGTTACTCTCCAAAAGCCAGCAGGAACGGATGAAGTGATATACAATTTGGAGCAGAAGATGTTGGTCCATGGGGTACAGGTATGATACCTATATACCATCGCAATTTTCAGTATATATGGACTGCAAGCAGATAGTTTTTATTTACACTTGCCTAATGCCTATAGACCCATCTGATAGTTTTTATTTACACTTACCTTAATTACTATATACCCATCTGACCAGAATGCCATGTGTAAAATAGCCCATGGGATTTTTTTGAACCTACCTATTCTGTTGGGTTGAATCTGCCTGCTTTGCGCTAACCTGCTACCCAATGAAGCAAACCTTTTTGTAAAATGTTTTTAAAAGCTTTGGTTCTGATTATCATGCTATATGGCGTCGCAGGTGATGTTTGCAAAGGGCAAGGAAGCTGTAGATACAGCTCTCAAAGCTGATATTGTTGTATTGAACACTGCAGTTGCTGGGAAATGGCTGGATGGTGTCCTAAAAGAAAATATTCCTCATGTTCTCCCAAAGGGCCTGTGGTGGATCCATGAGATGCGTGGGCATTATTTCAGACTAGATTATGTCAAGCACCTCCCTTTTGTTGCCGGTGCTATGATCGATTCACATGTTACAGCAGAATACTGGAAGAATAGAACACAGGAGCGTTTAAGGTAGATTTTCGACTTTTGCTTTTCCACTTGCTTTTTTCTTTCTTGGGAATGCAAAATTTAGACTAGTCTATGATTATATCGCTTGCTTTATAGATTGTACTTTATTTGTCAAAGGTTATTATTTGTACTCCTTTAAGTAGTCATTGCTTAAGAGAATTTTAATGGGCAATCCTTTAATTATAATCAAGAAGAAATGTCAATTAATTAAGTTGCAAACCTTATGGATACTCTCCTTGTTTACTGCTGAAATCCTCTTAAGCCAATTGTTGAGTGATAGATTGTTTACTGGGGTTCTTGGGGTGCATATTTAACAGATTTTTCTTTTGCCACTTGAGCGTTTTCTCTCCATACAGGATTAAAATGCCTGAGACCTATGTTGTTCACCTTGGAAATAGTAAAGAACTTATGGAGGTTGCTGAAGATGGTGTGGCAAAAAGGGTCTTGCGGGAGCATATTCGAGAATCTCTTGGCGTGCGAGATCAGGATATACTTTTTGCCATAATTAACAGTACGGTTTCTTACTGATGGCATTGTGCCCTACTTTTTTACCGTATGGGCTTTTCCCTGTACGTTAATCAACTACTCTGATAAAATTGAAACCTAAAGATGTCTCTTGGTCATTTCAATCTTAAAATTATTTTTTAATCGCTTCTTTTCGCTGATGACCACTTTTCGACATTCAAGTAGTCATGGTTCCTCAATTATCTTGATTACTGTTCTTGCTCCATCTCATCCATTCTAAAAAGGAAAAATGGGAACCTGATTGGTGAAGCTATTTTATTTTGGTAAGTATCATATCTACGCTTCCTATGCACTGAAGTGATATGCAGGTGTTTCAAGAGGAAAAGGCCAAGATTTGTTTTTACGCGCCTTCTATGAGAGCTTGCAATTGATCCAAGCAAAAAAGCTACAGGTGCCATTGATGCATGCAGTGATTGTGGGGTCTGATATGGCTGCCCAGACCAAATTTGAGACAGAATTGCGGAATTATGTAATACAGAAAAAGATTCAAGATCGTGTTCACTTTGTGAATAAAACTCTGACTGTGGCTCCTTATCTAGCTGCAATTGATGTTCTTGTTCAGAATTCACAGGTAAATAGTGTGGTATGGAGCATCCACTTTTGTATATTTCATGGATACATCTGATTAGACTTTGGAAGTGTAGAACTCAAAACAACTCTAAACAAAAGGAATAGCAAAAATATCAGGTAGTGAACAAGTACGGGTATCGAAGCAACCGAAGTGCACCCTTTGATGACAAATTTACAGAGTGAAAACTTGAGCCTCATTTCAAATTTCTTGCAGGCACGAGGAGAATGTTTTGGGAGGATAACCATTGAGGCCATGGCATTTCAATTGCCTGTACTGGTCAGGCTCTTTACATCAGACAAACTTTCTTTCCATTTTGATGGTGATTATAACTCTTATTTCATTAAACATGCATTCAGGGAACTGCAGCAGGAGGTACCACCGAAATTGTTGTGAATGGGACTACAGGTCTGTTGCATACCGTTGGAAAAGAAGGGGTGACTCCCCTTGCGAAAAACATTGTCAAACTTGCAACTCATGTCGAGAGGAGGCTTACGATGGGGAAAAAAGGTTATGAGAGGGTCAAACAAATGTTTCTGGAGCATCATATGGCTCACAGAATTGCTGCAGTACTGAAGGATGTATTGCGCAAGTCAGGAAGGCACCCACATACTTCATAGTTCATACACTGCTTGTCCCCATCGCCTTTTGCCGAAATGGAGCTGTCCTGTGACACAAGGATCGGGTCTGGCACTTCATGCGTAATCGCAAAGCTTAGAGATATTAACTTGGCTACTAATAATAGCAGATCAACATGTAGAGTCATAATCTTCTCTGGTTGTCTTTTTTCCCGGAATATCTGTAAATTATGTACATACATGACTAATTCACACCAGTTGTGTGCTTATATAGGCAAGAAATCAAATAAAATTTTAAAGATCATCTGCGTCATAGCAATTTGGGGCCATGATTGTTGAAGACCTGATACTCTTTGATCATGAAAATCCACCAGGTATGAAACTGCAATTAGGTTTATGAAGTTGGAATTGCCCGCCTGGTTTCGAAACTATGATTAAACGGTCACAGAAAAACGTCAAATATATCCTAACAAGAATCCCGACCTATGTGATAAACTGGTTATTGTATCAGGGTATCTTCGGCCGTTGGGGGGGAAGATTCCGAAGATTGCTGGCGTCGGACGGCGGCTTGACGGAGGACTTGGAAAACCAAGTAGTGTACAGGAATTGCTTATGAGGTCCAATATGGTTGCAGATCAGCTTAATCTTCTGCCTCTCTCTCATCCACCTCATCACTATCTTCATATGCCTTTTGCCTTTCAACCCTCTCAGTCCCACTTCCTGATACACAACAACAAACATCAAATCAATCATTGTAATGAAGATGAAAATTATTGAAAATGGGAGACGAATTGCTTCTTTAAAACCCAAATCCCAATATTACCTGGACCTTTTCCCAGATATCTGAAACACTTATAGGACCGTGCTCCTTAACTATGTCGAAGATTGTTCTAGTTATAGTCTGCGTCTGCTCAGGCGGTGTTCTCAGCTCTATCTGTTTCATTTTTGGCTTGGGATTCGTGGAAAAAAACCTGATGGCCGCTCCGATCATGGCAGTTACTTTCTCCGTCGACGAAATGAAACCCTAACCACCGAATCCAGCAACTGTGGACTGATTTATAAGCCTAAGAGCCCAAGGGATACGATACCGTTTAGCTTCATGAAGCATAGCCCATGGTGTGATGGTTGCTCACTCACGTAGTTACTCCACAACGAAGGCTCCGGCCATTACACCCAAACAACCCACTCCCTTATCTCAACTCCGAGAACAAAGTACCCTTCTTAAGTCCCAACTCGTATCTGCTCTCCACGGCTGCAAAAGTCTTGCTCAATTAAAGCAAGTTCATGTCCATATTATACTCAATGGCCTAAGTCAGTGTTGTTATGTCGTCACCAAGCTTGTTCGTACACTCACTGGAATTAAGGTTCCAGTCGACCACTACCCACGTTCCGTCTTTGACCAGGTCGAGAATCCCAATTCGTTTCTTTACACCTCCCTTGTTAGGGCTTACTCAGTTCAGGGAATGGTCGCAGAGAGCATTAGTTTGTATGGTGACATGAGAAGGAGAGGGATTAGGCCTGTGTCATTTACATTTTCGGCGGTTTTTAAGTCGTGTGGAACAGAGTTTGATGTGGGCCTGGGAAGGCAGATGCATGCCCAGACGATTGTGATTGGTGGGTTTGAGTCTGATTTGCATGTTGGGAATTCGATGATTAATATGTATGTGAAGTGTGGATTAGTGGAATGTGGGCGAAAAGTGTTTGACGAAATGCCGGCCAGGGACTTGATTTCTTGGACGGAGTTGATTGTTGCGTGTGCCAAGTATGGGGATATGGAATCTGCGAGTGAATTGTTTGAGAAGTTGCCTGTTAAGGATATTGTGATTTGGACTGCAATGATTACGGGCTTTGCACAGAATGCTTGCCCTCGAGAGGCAATTAAATACTTCGAGAGAATGCAGGATGTAGGCGTTGGTGTTGATGAATTTAGTTTGGCCGGCGCTATTTCGGCTTGTGCTCAACTGGGTGTGGCCAAGTATGCTAATTGGATTGCTGATGTTGCTGAGAAATCGGGGTTTGGGTTTGGGAATAACGTTATAGTAGGATCATCATTGATTGACATGTACTCCAAGTGCGGTAGTATTGAGGATGCTTACAGAATTTTTGGGGGACTGAAAGAAAAGAATGTGTTTTCTTATAGTTCAATGATTATGGGGTTTGCAGTCCACGGTCGTCCACATGCTGCTATGGAGCTCTTCCATGAGATGTTGAGAACCGAGATTAAGCCAAACGGTGTCACTTTCATTGGGGTGCTAACGGCTTACAGTCATGCAGGCATGGTAGAACAAGGTCGGTCTTTGTTTAAACAAATGAATGAACTTTATGGGATCGAACCATCAGCTGATCATTACACTTGCATGGTGGATCTCCTTGCGAGAGCTGGACACCTGAAAGAAGCACTTGAACTTATTGAAACCATGCCAATGAAACCTCCTGGAGGAGTCTGGGGGGCTCTGCTTGGAGCATGTCGCATCCATGTGAATCCAGACATTGCTAAGATTGCTGCTAGTCATCTGTTTGAGCTTGAACCTAATTGTATCGGAAACTACATCTTGCTCATCAGCATATATGCATCAGCCGGGAGATGGAAGGATGTATCAGAGATGAGAGAATTAGTGACAGCGAAAGGTTTGAAGAAGAATCCTACAGGCAGCTGGTTCGAAGGAAAAGAAGGTGTAAAGGTTTGGTGAGATCAAACGAGCTCGAGAAGATCAAGCAAAGTCATCGTGAGAACACATAACAGTGAGGGACGGCATGAGCAACGTTCACGATTAACCACAATTGTAACCTCCCATCGCAATATCCTCGAATCATTCTTGTATTTCATCGAAAAAAATTTTGTTTGATGCATCTCCTTGAATGTTCTTGGTATTCTACCATTGGAATGTGCAAAAATGAAATTCTTTGATTACGTTATAATCGTCATGGCAGTGAGATTCCAAGAATTTAACGGACTACATATATTAAGGTGTGGCTTATTATTTAACACACAAACCATACAACACCAAAATTACAACAGAAAAGCTTAATCCGACAAACAGATGTCAAACCCATATGAGGACCTAGTCACTTATTAATACTGTATTCCATCGACTTAGAAGTCCAGAATAGGATCAGCTACAAACCAAGTCCTAAACACACTAGTCCCAAACTCCAGAACAAGACAGCATAATCCTACATACATATTACATGAACATCTACTTATGCTCATGGTGACCAGGTAGCTTCTCCTTGATCTTCTCCACTATTCCCTTCTTCTCATGGTGACCCTCCGCCGAGGTATAAGCACCAGGAGTGGTGGTTGAGGTGGCGTGCTCATCCTTCTGATGACCAGGCATCTTCTCCTTTATCTTCTCCTTCAAACCCTTTTTTCTTCTCCCACCTTGTCCATCATCTTCAGACTGTAGAATGTCTTAGTTAAGACCACGTACTCAAAAAGGGTAAAAACTAAAAATAATAGCTAGCCATAGTTGGATGCTTACAGAGCTGGAGCTTGATGAGCTTCCAGAGCGGTGAAGCTTGCCAGAAACTCCGTGATGCTCTTTGCCAATGTCAGTGCCAGTCGCAGCTGCTGCGTCACCATAAGGACCGGCGGTTCCATACGCACCAGTGGTGTCAGGGCGCAGGATTGGATTACCATACTCGTCATAATCGTCTGTCTTGACGCTAACTGGTTTACCATACTCGTCGGTCTGACGAGCAGGATGGCCATATTGATTCTGATTGTGCGACATTGTCAAACAAAACCACAAGCAAGAGATTTAACTTTCAGTTCAGTACAAATCACCAGACAAACAAAATCAATGCTTGAGACACGTAACACTTGGGATATACCAACTGTATATATAGACAGGTTTGATGTAGAGTTGAGATTATATGTAACAGACAGAACTCTGATTGAAGTCCTAACGTTGCATGTGCATTGATCCATGGTTGCCACGTAGTGATGATGGAGCTTCCTTAATCGACATCTGTCCTTTTGGATGTTATCGATGGCAACATCGCCCGAGTAAAATAAAACGAGAAAAGGAAGAATACAACTTGTGTTATGGCTCTTGGCGGTGTCCGAAGGACAACAGTCGTGTTAATCTCAAACCTATGTTAGGTACGTCTGGCAGTGGATATGAATCATATTTTGCAAAATATAGGTTAGCAGAGCAATAAAAGAACATTACATATTCAGGAATTTAGACTCTGGTTAAAGAATAAATGTTTATTAACTATAAGCCTTATTAAATTGTAGATTTCCTTTTGATTACATAACAGAAAAATAATTCCATCTAAAAACAAAGAAAAGGTAAAGTAATACTCGGGACCTAAGAATATTTCTAAGCCCTCCACTTGCCTTCTGTACCTGAATGAAAATTGGAATGATTCGTGCAGAAAAATTTTGCAATAGTTGAAAAAATAATAAAGAGAAGTATGTTATTCTTAAGCAAATAGAAAACTTTTGAAACAGTTGAAACAATGAGAAGGAAAAATCTGAGGTTGAAACAACAGAATTTTCCTTGCACTTCATGTAAGTTGGGAGAAAAAGGTGCACATCAATATGATAGAAACAGAAGCTGTACATAATCTATACAATCCTCTCCACAATTACAAACGAGTCCCCTACATACAGCATCACAAAAGTGTAATGACACCACTTAAACCTGAATTCCTGCTGGGATTGAAAAGCCCCAATCACCGAAATAATAGATATTTTTTAAATGGAGTCTGCTTTCCTGTAATTCCCCAATTCCATGAAAATAACAGTCGTCATCATCCAAAACAGTATTGATTTGATCTTGCAACTTAAATCAAGTCGTAGGTTATTCAGTTTGCATCATCACAAGTTCAAACCTATCAAACGAAATATCATCTTCACCTAGGCATGGTTAACACCGAAAAGTGCTGGAAGAAAGCACAGGAAGGTGGAAAGAAATCCTTCCCAGATCTCATACTTTCAACTAACTCTTCTATTTGGCATGCCAACATAAAAGCTTCATCGGGTTTATTTTTTGTTACCCAATCCTCTAATACCCTGCAGGAAAGCAGTTTCATATTAGTGTAACTTCAAAAGAATGAAAGGAATAGTATTGAAATAAAAATACGAATTAGATTACATCTCGATCACTCTATTTTTATTGATCAAAACCCATCATTCCCGGAAGTACAAATATTTCAATTTCATCTAATTTATATGATTATATGACATGGAAAAAGAAACCAAATCCATCAGCATACTACAAGAACTAGCAGTATAAGACAGAAACTAATAAAAATGAATGAAGAGCATTCATTTGTGCACCTCCTATAGATTAAGAAATTTACTAATATTTAACCATCTTGAATTGGAAGTTCCAGTTTGGTTTCTCAGTTGCTAGATAACAATATCAGAAAATCATTCTCAATGGACAAACCTTGGTTCAGATTGGGTGGTGCTTCCACAATCACAAAAAAGAATCTTGATAACAGGTTGCATATCTAAATTTGAAACTTGTTCCATACCGCTTTCTGTTTCTGAAATATTACCAGTGCAGCACCAAGAATTTGGATTGATAAGAACTACTTGCAGCAGAGGTGATTTGGTCGTCAAATCCCTGACCACTGTGCGGAATGATAATTCATCGTGCGCAAACTCCACAAGCTGGTTCGCAAACATTTTCTCCAAAGTATATTTCCTGTCCAAGATTAGAAACTTAATTATGATCACAACACCAAAGCCATTTCTCCAAGAGATTAGTTAATGTTAATGTAATTGATGTTATTGATATCATTCAGTTCAAAGGAAGAATAAACAAAATCCACCTATCCTGAACCACGGGATTACCTGAATATGTCGCTTGATCCTCCAACAGGTAAAGAAGTGGAAAGGTAACATTTAAAGAGTCTGATGCCAGCATCTACAGGCACATAACCTTTAGCACAAGGATAAGCTCCAAGAAGAGATGAACACTGAGAGCAAACAAATTTCTTCCAATCAATATCTGCCGAGACATTATAGGATCTGGCCATGAAAACATCTCCAAGAAGGCCATTAAGAAAAAATCTCTGACTATTCATGACCTCAGTGGTTTTTGCGACTTTCTGGTCCATTAAACAAGAACCAGACAGATCATACGTGCAAAAATCACTGGCAAGAACTTGAGTATGACATGTTGTACCACAACAACCATTCCTTGATGCCACATTTTCTGAGATTTCCGAAGCTGGTAGCTCGCAGAACAATTCATTACCACAGGTTTCTTCCTCCATGACTCCAGATTTCAGGCTCTTAGACCTTATTCTCCCATTAAAACAATCAATTCTCTCATGATTCTCACAACTTGTCTCTGCTGCAGGAATGCTTATAGAATCATGTGGATCTTCAACATTTACAGCATAATCCTGTTTCACCTCATTGACTTGGTTTCCTACCATATCACCAAATTTACATCCTACAAGGTCATCTTTGCAAAGAGTAATAGTAGAAGAATCTAACATGCACAAACCCTTTGAACATGTATAGGTATCCACATACCTATTAACCAACTTCTCACTAATTCCACCAAAAGAACAGCAGCAAGCTCCAAACCAGTTGTCAGCCATCTCACGCCAGTTAACAGACGGCATTTCTACAAAATGTCTACGTACGGAAAAAATATAAGGAAACAGAAATGAAATTAAACCAACCTTGAATAATGAAAGAGAGTCTGCAGAAATATAATAACTTATCACATATTTCACGGCCATACTCGGAAACCATACAGCTACAAATTAAATAAACTAGAAAATATATCTTACCTGAGGGGACTTGTAGTTAATCTAGTGGAGCAATTTCTACAGAAAAAGTGCATTCCTTCTTCCATTGACGACAACGCCTTTAAATCTAAACCAAATCAACCCAAACACGAAATAAGCGAAACCACACCAACTGAGAGCTAAAGCTTTCTAGTTCATTAACCTTACCAAAGCCCATAACAAGAGGTTTATTCGAATCCAAGACCCCATTACTCTCTCCAGTGTCACTGATATTCAACACAGAATCGAAGCCCGAAAGGAGTGGATGATCCACAGGGAGAAGAAGCAGGAGCTTAACTTCAATGTGATCATCCAAAGCACGAAAGCTCACCGGAGAATCAGTGTCGATCAAAATCCTAGGAATTGGAACCCAAAGTGAGACCTTTACGCCGGCTTCCGTAGTCCAGCTCACATGAAGGCGTGAACGTTCCGGAACCAGCTCAACCCGAATTCCATTGCAGTGGATTGAAGGCTTGGTGTGGGAATCGAAGAGGAACAACTTCAGATTAGGGGCGGTAGATTGAGCCTCCCAAGTGAACCGCCATTTTCTAGGGTTTTCAGAGGACATTTTTGGGTCTGATCAGGGGTTTGGAAGGAGAGAGGAGCTGTTACTTTACCCGCTTAAATACGAAACGGCTAGTCGTTTTGATATTTATTTGAAAAATCGTTAATGGGCTGACGAGGAGTTTGGGCTGAGCAGATGTAATGTAAGCATTAAACATGACAGACTCACCACTTCGTTTTAGATTGTTACCCCTGCTAACTTCAATGAACGAGAGTTATCAAATTGGGCTACAAATACAGGCTCGATGGAAAATATAAGATCGTTATCAATATTTGATAAAAAATAAGAATAATATTGAATGAGGGAGAACGAGTTGCTTCTTTGTGATAGTAAGATCACAAGTTCAAATCATAAAAATAGCTTCTTTGTAAAAATTACAAAGAAAAGATGTGTACATTAATAACTCTCCTCCGAGTGCTCAACCAAGCGGAAACCTTGTGCGAACATTTGAGGAAAGGATTTGTTTTTCTTCTTTTTACATATTAAAACTAACTAATCAATATCTTTATTTATAATCACACATGGAGGTGATTATCATAATAGTCTTTTCCTGCATATTAATTGTATTGATTCAACGATTTATTTTATATAATTGTCTTATAGGGAGAGAATAGAGTACAGATATTCTCGAGACAAAATGCGCGCCAAAAAAATAGAGAAATGACTCTCATTCCTCTGGATTATAAGAGGAATGAAGTATTGCTCAAAAACAAGGAATGAAAATATTAACTATTTAATGATAGGTTCTTACCAAACGTTACTTTTCATTTCATACTCATATCTCTTTTCCCATACCCACTAAACAAGCACACCCTTAGGGGGCACTTAATTCACAGAGGACAATGAGAATGAGAATAGGAATGAATATAGTGAGGAATGAGAATGATGATTGGTTAAAATGAAGGAATAATTACCATTACCATTGATGGTGGTTAGTTTGTTAAAAATCTTAAAAAATAAAAATTTGTTAAAATTTTGTTTGATATCAAATTTTAAATATATTTTAATTAATTATATTTCATGCACCCTATTTATATTGACAAAATGTTTAAAATCAAGTATATTGCGATATTTCATTTCCAATAACTCTTGCAGAAAAAATACTCCAGTATTTTCTTGCATTAACATATCATTAGTTACATAATATTCTCAAAATATAGTTTAATAATCAAAAATATTGTACAATTCATTGACATAACCATAATATCCACCATTCCATTGCTATAGTAAAATCAAGTAACATAGTTTAATACAATTTACATTCTTCTGATAATGCAAATGATGTAAAATATATGTCGTATACACAATACCTTAACCAAAAGCCTTCAATTGATGCAAAATAACCAGATTAACACTACAAATATTGTTTGTATCACAACTACAAAAGACCTAACTAATACAAAATAACCTAGTTAGGCAACATTAATTGCATCATAAGTTCATAATACTTACAAAAATATTAATATGCTTCCTCGAATGATTTATAAACCAGAAGATGGATAGAGGAATTCAAGTACAAAAGACTTTTTTAAATGACTTGACAAAGTGAACAAAACCTGAACTTTAGCAAGATTATTACAGAATAACACAACAGCCTTACCAACATCCATTTGAGATATGTCAATATTAAGAAGCTCACTGATGTGCTCTTGCATCTTGTCATCAGATAAAGAATCAGATTTAGACTCCGTAATCAAAGCATTTGTAATAGCTACATATTGTGAGGCCATTTGTTCACAAATAGACTCAAACTTAACAGTGAAACTGTCTAACCTTGACTCAATAGGATTTTGAAGTGTTGCTAGTCTTTTTTTCTTGTAAGAACTTGCCTTTCTTGGTGACAAGTTTTTTTTGCCTGTTTATTCCGTGACTATTTGAAGGAATAGCCGAGGATCCTTGTGTATTAGATACCACAACAAATTCATCTTCACTGTCCGATGAAGAACATACTGTCATATTCTTTGGGCTATTCGCCTTAGCATTTGCTTCAAATATATCCTCAGCTTTGAGTCCCGTCGCTCTATCTTTACCCCACACCAGGTCCAGTTTTCGCAAATATGGGAATTTAAAGTTCCATATTCTAATTGCATTCTTGTGATTCTATAAAAAAGAATTACAAGAAGAAGAAGATTAAAAGCGTAATAACAAGAAAATGTTATAATTATGAGAAAAGAAACTACTAAAATAAGAGTTCAATCAACTTTTGAGTTAGAT
>JAOSBL010000210.1:21149790-21167436 GCA_027568915.1 Erythroxylum roraimae
CTATTTTAATTTATACATTAAAATTATTAAATTATTTAATCAATTATATTCACAGGGCATTATTACTGCGCATTTGCACAGTATTATTCTGCTAGTCTTGTATTATTGAGGTAATGCAATTTATATACACTTACAGGTATTAAACATCTGTATACAATCAACAAGAATCTATCCATAATTACAACAGTATATTTGGGATAATTGACCATCAAGTGATTAAGTCCTAAGATTAAGCCACTGTTATATCTTATCAATAATATTAGTTAGCATTATCACCATGCACCATTCTCTTTAACTTTAATCTTTTATTATATATACCAATCAACTTACTCCTTAGACTAGTACAGTTGTATGTGATTTTTAAAATCACATCTACAAAGTGCCTAAAACCGTGTTAGTCGTAGACTAGAGTGTGCCTTTTGCATAATTGATACTTTCGTAAAGATCAGAAATCGATGGCGTGCGATGTGACCTTTTGTCAAAGCACAGCCCTAGACGGCTAGATCCAATAAACCGTGAAGTAATTTCTCAAAAATAATAACATGCAAAGACTTTCGATGGTGAAGATTTGGCGACGCATATTGGCATTACATCTTAGGCTAAACAATAAACCAAAATTAAATAGAAATTCCAGCTTGTTCTTTGTTCCAAGTTTTGTTTGTTTTCAAAATAATAGAGTATGTATACAAAAGTCTCACGACACTGCCATTTCTTAATTGAAAAAAATGCTTTAAAAGTAAAACAAACCATATGTGTACAACATTGCTGATATAATTATATTCCTTGTGCCTCTCTCTATCATTAGTTATTGATATAAGCGAATGACCTTCTTCTTTTCGTTTTCCTAATATTCACGTGTATTCTTTTTATTTTTTTCTCGTTATGATATGTCTTAAGAGGGCCCTAATTATAGAAAGACACTTTTAAGTCATCCACACTTAGACTAATTCCTATTCAAATCAGATAGGTCCTTTACGAGAGACAAAATTTTAGCTTCAAATTTTAAACAACTACATACATGAAGATAATTTGAACCTGACCTCACTCCTACTAACTCACATGATTTTCGTGTATTCTCCAACCATGTAAACCATTAATGCACCGGCGTACCTTAAAAGGTCAACCTCTTATTAATTAACATTAGGGAAAATGCAATTCCAAGCTCACTTGGATTAAAGTTTCACAGTAGAGAGTACAAAACCAGCTGCCTATTTTTATTACGTGAACAAATCCTTTCACACTTGACCTATCCTTTTACATTAGATTCCACCGAGAACCGTACACTCTTTGTGACAAACACAAAAAACCGAGCCACGGCCAATATCAGAAAGAATCTGTTGTAATATTTAGGATAGAACGATTCCGGCAACCAACATCGATTAGTACATGACCATGTCCATCATGGGTTGATTACTGGCGTTGAAAGAACTCCATAGATTCGCGAAGCAATCATATTCACCGCCGATCTGATAGTCCGCAGCTCCAAAAGCATCAATATTGCTTTGGTTGACAAAGCTGATGATCTCGTTCAGAGAGTCAAGTCTGTTGCTGAGCTCTGACAACTGGGCTCTGAGGATGGAGTTCTCAGCCTCAACGCCGTCATAGAGTTGTGTGGTGATGTTCATCTTAGACATGATCTCGTTGTTTTCTTTCCTGAGTTGAGTCAGCTGAGCTGTGAGTTCATCGAGGTGTTTTTGTTTGCGCATCCTGGATCTACGGGCTGATTCTCGGTTTGAGATCATTCTCTTGCGTTTTCTCTGGTCCAAATTTTGGTCTAGATCATCAGAAGAGCTCGAGTTTCGCAGCAAGCTTGATCCTGAAGAAGTCCCACTTGAAGTGGCCATTGAAGGAGAGCAAAAACAGTAATTAACAATCAAATTAATATTTATGTATATAAGGTGATTATGATAAACTATGGTCTAGAAAACAGAAAGCACAGGACCCAGAAAAATTGTAAAAGAAAAGGAAGGGATTACTTCAAGATAGGTTCTAACAAAATGAATAGAAACTAAAGCTTCTCAGGGGCCGAGTGCTCGTGAGAAAACGTAGAACCAGTAGAGGAAAACAACAGAGAAAGATTGAACAAGATGGGTCCTGCGTCGGAGAGTGGAGTTGATCATAAAACCCAAAAGGAGGATTTCACTGAGTACAAGAGACATGAGTGTCAGGAATCAAGAACAAGTTGTTAAACATGAAACTAAGCGTGTCGGCAAAGAGGAACTAAAACCAACAAGCGTAGCTAGGTGTATACGAACTCGGGGCTGTGAATAAGCTTCTAATTAAGAGAACACAGAGTTTTAGAACCTCTAAAGAAGGGTAAAGAAAGAAGAGAAAGGGAAGGGAAGAGAGACTGAAAGACCTTTCAAGAAGAGATGAGAGGATAAGGTCGAAGAGAAGAGGTTTGTGTGGGCGTCGATAATGAAATTTATAGACCAGAAATGCTCAGTTGATGATACAAAAAGTATATCTTTATAGAAGGGAAAGTTAGAGTTGGCAGGCAACAACTAGAGAGAGCTGATTACTAAATAATAACAGTATAAATTGATAATGGAAAAAAAGAAAAAGAAAAGATAAACACTTTCTTTTATGGAATTGGATTTGGTGGGTCAAAAAAGGTTTCTTCAACTTTGAAAACGAGTTTCACATGGTTGTCTGTAGAAAGGAAGTTGCTTTACTTTTTCTTCACTCGTGTAAAGCTTTCCAACTTGGCCCTAATTGTCTCCTTTCTCAAACTAGCTCTTCTTTATTTTTCCTCTTCATGAAGTATTTTAGGAGGATATTATCACTCACTCTAGGTGCATCAAAGTCTATCAAAATGGCGGACTTACTGATTGGCACGTAAACAATTATTTTCTTCTGGCAAGTAAACAAAGTCCATCAAAACAGAAACCATAAACTCTAAAGAAAAATTTTAGTCTTTCACGTCATTGTATTCTACTTGCCACCAATCTCCTGCCATATAATATTGTAGAGTTTTAAGTGGAACACGTGATGTCAATGAAACTAAACCCTCCAGGTAAGAAAGAGTAAAAAACTTGTAGCACGTAGGATTAGATCTTCCATTCATAAATTGATGCAACTTATCCCAGAAAGAAGAAAATTAATGAGAACAATGGTTCATAAAATGGAGTTCGACTTTGACGAAGTTCAATCCCTGAGAAAGGACGGACGGCCACAGCCACAGCCACCTCTAGCACCAGATTGCAGAAGATGGAGTTTGACCTGGAAAGCAGAACGTGGGTTAAATTCCATAAGCTTACTATATTAAACTCCCACTTGCAGTCCATTGAACCTAACGTCACTTAAAGTACATAGTAGAATAAGGCAACGCATTCCCAGTTGTACTTGACTAAAGAATACAGCTGTAAAAAAAGAAAGAGCCAAGGGACAGAATCTCTGCCAAAACTAATTAAAAAATTATTGCATCCTGAACGATGTTAAGATTCCCATTGCTTTGTTTCAATTTCCTTCTGGGATGAAATGAACAGTTTATATGTAATGGGATTTCCATAGAGGTTCAACTTATTTTAATCTCATAAATTGCTTAATAATTAATATAATAGAGCAATTAAGTTTTACTTTTACACTCCTCTGTTAATATACTTTTTCTCACGTCAACCAATTTTTGTGATTGGTGAGGTAAGCTTATCCTCCTCGATTCTGTTTGAATCTTCCCGACCACATACATAAAGATATCGTTTATCCATTTGCCACTCAAGTCAAATTTCATTTGGTAATGGTGAAAAACCTGGCATTTTGATCCATTACAGCTTCTAGAGTGCACGTATGCATAACCGATGGAGTGAAAGCAAAACAAAATTTGGGCACATGGTAGGAAACAGCAAAGTAAGGTTTTTGATAGATACAGAAGTCGAACAAGAAGAATACTAAAGACCTCAACGCTGGCCTTGGAAATAATAGTAGACTAGCTCTATCTCATGAGCTATGGGCTTCAGAAGCGCTGTTTAAGAACCTGCCTGAGGCTGATTGTGATCCAACCTGGCTCAAGCACTGAGACGATTGTCTAAGCCCCTAATTATTTTCTGTGCCCATCAGCCAATGCAGTTATGTTCAGTTCCCACAGATTTTCCCTAAATAAAAACAAAAAGAAAAACACGGTGGCAGGAAGATCATACTCGAGCTTTGTTATTGCTGAAACATCCTCTACTCCAAATATTTTTACCAGGGTTTAGATGGAATATATAGAACATAGAACACCGTGTAGGGAATTCAAAACTGACAGCTCTTGTGTTCAAACAAAATCATAGGACTTCACTAAGGTTTAAAGCACAAATGCTGATACTGTCCTTTGACTTGGAACTGCAGCCCTGATCCCAAAGACACATCGCGGTGTAAGGAAACAACTGAATATCATTTAAGAGCCATATTTATGTATTGGCTAACGCAGCTTCAGGATGGTAATGCAACATCTCATGCCACATCATCTCCCTAATCATATGCTCCCCAATGTTCTCGTCTATGTCAAGATTAATCGGAACCTGAGCAGGGGGGTTGAATCCTGGATCATACAGCCCTGACATGTAAGGATGTAGCAGTGCTTCTGTCACAGTTATTCTCTTAGATGGATCAAAAATAAGCATCCTTTGCAACAAGTCTATTGCCAAAGGATCTGCCTGAGGATACAACTGGGAAAAGTGGATTCCCTTGGAGTAAGGAAGTGTTCTTATGAATCTTCTGGCTTTTGGGTTATCAATGAACTCAAGGTCAACATCCCGCTGGCTCCCAAGGACATTTATGATTAGCTTCAGCTGGTTAAGGCACTCTGTTCCAGGGAAAAGGGGTTTGCGCCCAAGAATCTCAGCAAAGATGCATCCAACTGACCAGACATCAATAGAGGTACCATAATTGTCACAACAGAGGAGTAGCTCAGGTGCTCGATACCAACGAGTGACCACATATTCAGTCATGAATTGTTCGTTGCCTCTACTCGTTCGTGCTAGACCAAAATCACATATCTTCAAATCACAGTTTGCATTAACAAGCAGATTTCCTGGCTTCAAGTCCCGGTGAAGAATGTTTGCCGAGTGAAGGTAATTCAGCCCCCTTAGCAACTAAGACATGATAAAGATCAATTAGTAGCAGAAAATATCAAGAAGAAAAACAAAGTATGTGAAAAGCAACACAGTTATAAGTGCAGAACAATTTTTCTTTCTAACTAGTAAAACTGTACATGAAGCTTTTCCTGGAGTGAGCTGAACAAGTCTATCCTAAAAGGAGCTCATGAAATTTGCCATATATCACAACTGAGTTTAGAAGTAGCATAGCACTTAGAAATGATTATCTTACTGAATCTCCCACACAATGATCTTGTGCACCAGTTTTAAATATTCACAATTAGGAAAGAGAGTTATAAGTCCACGGAAGAGGAAATTAAAAAGCAGCAGAAAAGGTATTTATCATTTGTAAAGAAAATATTACGAAGATAGGCTCGTGCTTTTTCAATATGATTAAAATTAGAAGAACAAATTTGCTGAAGAGTAGATATGGGCTTTACGTGAATAATTTCTTCCCTAACATTCCCTATAAACAAGGTATTGCTGAAAAACCAACCATTGATTTAGAACTTTGAATTTCATAAAAGATCCCATTGGAGTGCTGAGAGAAGGCTAGGTGCAAACTAATAATGGGCACAGTTTGTGTAGGTCAAAAGAAGAGGTTTTCCTAAAGAGCAATAAGTTAGTAAAAATGAATACTCATACCATTTAAGAAAAGAAGATGTTGGATTCCGATGATATACAAATTTGGAAGAACATAGACTAACGGAAACACATGCCAACTTTAAGAACTACGCGTCATTATTCTACCTAATACACTAATACCAAAACAGAAGCTGAAATAGTAAAGAAAGAACTAAAACTAGAATTGCTGGAGACAAATTACCTGAAATAGGAAATATTTGCAATGATCATTGGATAGTGACTGCGATGACTTGATAATCTGATGCAAATCCGTGTCCATGAGTTCATACACCAAATACACATCCCTGAAACTGGCCCTATGTATTGGCATCATAACATCCTTCAATGCAATCACATTCTCATGACGAATATGTCTAAGGAGCTTCAACTCTCTTAAAGTCCTCAAAGAATCAATCCTGTTTTCAAACACATTATTGATTTTCTTTATGGCAACCTTTTCGTTTGTCTCCCTGTTAATGGAAGAGCAAACAACACCATAAGCACCTTTCCCTATGGGCTTGATCGGTACATATTTGGTATCAATCTCAAACAAAGTTTGCCAAATTGAGAAATAATGTTTTCCCCGAGGCCTAATTCCATTTGGAGGTTCCACCATAGTCGCCATATTCTGCAAATTGCCATTCAACAAGCTTAGAATTCTGGTAGTCCCTAACAATATGCCTAAAAGCATTAAAAAAAAAAGAGACGAAAAACCAACAAAAAATTCGTGGCGAACAGTCCAATGTTTGCCTATTCAACTTACAACAATTAGAATCAGTTCACAACATTATCACACAGTTCACGTACCCAGTCGCAGAAACAAGAAAGCAAATTTAGAAACTTATGCTTGGGTCTGGGAATTAACGATCAGGACAAAAAAAAAAAACAAAAAGGCCAGAGTATGTATACGTAAAAGAGCGGACCTGGAATTGATACTTACTTGCTGCTAGCTTCGACCTTTTGAGATCAGCTTCTTCTTTCTTATGATATTCCTCTACTTCTTTTGCAATCCCAATTCAATCCAAAAACCAAAAGTAAAAGTTTCACCTTTTCCACCCCCTACTCAATATCACACAATTCTGCAACTTTTAACTAATTCCACCAAGTCCAGAAGGAACAGACCAAAACTTTCACCTCCAATCAAGCCAAGAACCGAAATTCCTGCCTTTGAGCTCTCAATTGTGGTGTGAAGCCACCGAATTGGAAGCTACCCAGAAAAGGGTAAACTAGCTTCCAAGCATAGCTTTCCAAAATATGGATCTGAACAGTTAGCTACCAGGACAAGAATCAATCAAAGTTTTATCTATCTAAACAGTGAGGGAAAGAGAAAAGGAGGAGTGATGTTGTTGATGACTTTTACCGATTTGGATAGATTAGAGCAAAGGTGAGATTTTCCTAAAAGAAAAACAAATACCGAGATGTGAAGCCCACACGGGGTTTTTGAAAATGGAATATTTAGTTTGTTTTAATCAGGAAACATCACCCCTTTCCCCCGTGCTTTGTCTGCAAGCTCGGACAACTGATACCGGTCCCTATCCAAGTCATCGGCTCTGCTCCACTTTGGCTCAGCTACAGCTAATCATGACTCTTTACAATTTTTGCTTCGAATAGGAATATAACATTACTTTTCCAAATATTTTCGGACTCGACTAAGACTGACTTGAGCCAAACCGGAATGGCTTAGTAGGAACTAAATGACAAATGGCCTTTCTTTCTTCCCATTTAGATTGGCCTTTGCTTTGCCTTGAATCCATTAATATCCATCTAATGCTTCGAAGAGGAAGAAAGCAACCCCTCGATGACAATTGTACCTTTAATATCTTCAAAAAGCATTGCATGACGTGGGTAGAAATAATTGGTTGCCGCCCTGCTGGAGCTCTGTCCTATACCCCTTTGTCATTGCATGTTATTGTATTATTATTATTATTATGCAACATATTTGTTAGAGTTTAATTTCTCAGAATATGTTGATGTTAATGTTATTATACATACATGCGAAACATGATTTTGGTGCAACTGGAATCCACCACCACCAAATTGGACTTTCGTGTGCCATGCCCATGCCAGCTTTAAAATAATAAGCATACCTTTTCAACGCCAAGTCGTTTCGTCTTTTCAGAATTTAAGGCCATGTTGTCCGTGAACAACTCTTGAATCATTCCTCCCTTAGCGCTTATTTTCAAGGGGCTTACAGAACTTGGAATCCGACAATAATTCTGAAAATGTTAGTGTAGACAGTATAAACCTTTTTACACAAAGTGTGACGAAGTTCTGACAAACCCGTCAATCAAAACAAAACAAAAAGGGGAAATTTGAGAGCAAGATTTCAAGCCTACTTCATTCTCATGTGTTTGAGAGACAACAACATATATGAATACGAATCCCCAACTCAATCTAATCAATAGAAATTAGTCTCACACTCTCCAAATTGTCTCCTGCTGTTCACTGTAACGGAGTCCATGCTTGAGGAGCTCGAGCTAATTATACATCATGGCCAAGAAACAAAATGGCTATTCTTTTACGCCTTGCTCACCCTTCAGACCAATGCTACTACATGTCCAGACATTTTTTGTCTGTATATATATAGGTCTCTTGTAAGCTGTGTTCATGGAAGGTGTGAATGGCATATAGGAAGAACATCACGAAGTTCTCTCCGCTATTCTATACATGAAACCTTAAAGAACTGTGCTTTTGCTGGCCTTGCAACGCAGAAAACCATCTCGACATTTGTGCTGTCATCCTATCCAATACTCATTCATTTCTTCATTTACCAGCCAAACTAGATCACACGGCAGACAATGTTAAGAATTCGAGCTACTTGAATTCTAACGTTAATGAAACAAAAGAAAATTTTGACTTGTTTTGAACACTATTTACATACCAGCTTCTTCTTCTTCTTCTTCTTCTCAATGTAAGCCATGACCTCCTCCTGTTTAGAAAGTGACTCCTCCAAAGCCTAACAAAATGCAGATCAAAGCTCTAGTTAACAGTATGATTTATATAGTTCCTTTGCACAGTATTAGAAGCTGTAATATGCACGAACAACAGAAGAAACATGTAGCGAACTGAGTATGGAAATGAGGAACAGATGCATTAATACTTGACACAAAACTGCATGAGCAATATGTTCTGACCAAACTCGGTTTCTTCATATGAATGCCAGTAACTAGATCCATGACATCTAGAACTAATTTTCCTCGAAATTCATCTCAATTTATGTCAAACTTAATCTCAATATACCCCACTTTCAGTGCATAACGTGAGGCAAAGATGAAAAATGAAAAGGAAGATTACTATGAAACCAAATAGAGCAAGTGAGAATGAGCAATTTCTTCTCAAGTCAGAACATTGAAAGATAACATGCTACAAGAAAGATCTTTGCAAACACAAATCTGTATTAGTTTAAGCAGTCAGTTATCAACATTTGAATGCACGTTACACATGGTGCAACAAGAATTTACTCCACTGTGACCAGAATGTACCTTTTTGGTTGCTACAAGCTCTTGTTCTAAGGTGTCAACCCTACTCAAGGCAGCATTCAACATTTCCTCCTTTTCTGGTGGCATGGTATCAGGCTTCATGCTCAAAACATTCATCTTTTCCTCTAATGCAGCCGTGCGTTTCACGACAGCCATGAAGTCTTCTTTGGAGACAGCAGGTGCAATCTGCTTCTGTTTGACTTCTGGCTCCTCAGTATGTGCAGGACTATTGGAGTATATAGCGGAATCAGTCAACTTTTTGGGTACATTGCGTGTCACTTTGATCATGGTGACAATGCCCATGACAAAGGCCATTACACCAGTGATTACTGGTGGGCCTGACCCATCTTGAATCTTGTTGCGAGAATCAGCTGCTGCAAGTAAAAGGAATCTAGAATGTATAAGTACGATCCTGAATGGATATGCAAGAAAGGCTTTTATAAGCGTAATCTCTTTATGTAAATTCCACAAGAGCCTGCAATATGTATGTACCAGAATATCGATAATGTATGAAGTTATCACACTAAACTGAGAAACAATCTAGGACCACCTTCTAATAATTCTTGTCTGAAAAATCTTTGACTGACCTTTAGATGTGTCTCAGTGACATCATTACATGTTAACCTCTAATTACTCTTGTAAGACAAAACAAAAGATGTTTTCAATTGGAAAGAAAATGAAGCAAGCCAACAAGTTCTTTTCCAATATCTTGTCCCCTCATCATGCAAGGGTCAACTTTATTCAGGCAGAAACCAAAGAAACAAATATTTATAAGACTTACTAGTAGGTAATTTACCTTTAGAAACATCAAACTTCCCACTCTGCAACTTCTGGCTGAGCAGTTTCTGACTCAGTAATTTCTTACTCAGTAGCTTCTGACTTGCAGCCATGCTTTTCCAATTCAAATCCACGGGTTTCTCAACCACTGGACCATAATCCTCAAAGGCTACCTGTGTGTTGAAAAACTTTGGATGTTCAATGATACTGCAGAAGCAGAATGCAGAGTGCAGAGTGAATGACAACTAACAAAAGTAACAAATTAAGTTCGAGTGTTTCAGGGGCTTGTTGCCCAATAATGTACATACAACTGCTCTTAACTAGCAAAATAACAAACATGAGTGAGTCTAAGATTCATAACATGCACATAAAAAAACGTGATTTCTTCTTTTTCAGAAGATAGGCACTTTGAACCGATAATCGCAGTGACCTAGTGACATGAAGTGAAGAAGAGTTTGATTATTCATCAGCTAACTTAAGGATCAGTGTGTAATGAATCCGCATATTACTTTCTTTTGCAATATGATTACTCATCCTGGAAGATCCATGAATGTGGATGGATTTCCTTCCTTAGCCTCATAGGTTTTATTTTAGTCCCAGGAGGGCTAAAGTTAACCTGCAAATTGCTCACAAAATTTAATCTCCAACAAACTTCTCCAAAATATGCTGAACTTACCTTTTGAGATTTAGCAGAGAGCTGTGGATGCTCTACGTTTTCCCTTGGGGAGTCCAAGGCTACCTTAGGAGAGTCAAGTTCCTGATGCATTATTTAAAAATTAAGCTAGGATTTAAACCAGATTTTTCTCCGCAAGGTTAAGAATAAATGCAACGGTGAGTTCCAACAAATGAGACCTTTGAGTTTACAGGCTCATCCTCAGACATTGCCCTCTCATCAAGAGTTCTGTTTGAACATTTGTGCACACCATTTTGAACCATCTGCAAGTTAATTAAATAAAACTTTAACTGCTAATTTAAGGCCGTATGCATGGATTGAATTTGGCTCAAGTTGCAAAGATCTTTAGAAGGAACTGCAACTCACCTTCAAAATCTCTTCATCGTTCCAAGGGCCCTTGTCAGAACGCAGACATCCTCCTTTCTCAACACAAGTGCAGTTACCTCCCAAAAAGTCAGGCAACTCACTAATACAGAAGGGAGCCACAAAGGAACATAAAGCAAAAAGTACAAACAGATAAGATAATCAGTACCCATGAGCATGGTCTAAGCAGGAAAAAACTGAATCACCTACAAATATTGGACAAGAAAATTTTAAGTTGAATAGGAGTAAGAACCTAGAAGGAAGACAGGACACAATGATAACAACTCATCAGAAACTTACCTAGCATCAATTATCTCCAGTAACTTGCTCTGATACTTATTGCCAAGAACCTGAAAACGATTCCCTATAGTAATTGGTTATTTGGCCCAGATAAAGATTTTCAATTTATGGCAAGGCTAAGCACACTTACATGGATCTTTGCAGTGGTCTTAGGATCGAGGAAAGATTTAATGGTGTTCCACAACATTCTGAATCCAGAACCTGCATTGATGATGAACATGCGATTCAAAGTCTGCATAAAACAAAAATTGCATAATAGTACAATTAGCCTGTCCACAGTGAAATCACAGCAAAAGGACTATGAGTCAATTGTAACATTAAGGGAAACAGAGACATTCATACCTCAGGATAATTATCCCCATCAATCTTCTGAATGCGAGTGATGAGATCCCTGGCTGCTTTGGTGAAATTTTTGAGGCCCTACAATAGATTCAAAACATCCATTTCAATGTCACTAAAAAGAGACATGAAACAGCATAGTACCACTGTGCATCTCCCAACTTTAAATTCACTGGAGCTCCTCACAGTAATTCACGTTATCAAATCATCATACATCAATTAGTTCTCACTCACCACTCCCTGCACATCAAGAATGGTCGTGCTTTGATCAATATGCTTCTTCGCTGCAATTGAGCAAGCTGGAAACTTAAAAGCAAAAGCTTTCTCAAACTCTTGGACATGGTATTTGAGATATCTGTCCATATCTGTAACTTGCATTAACTTGGTAGGATCTACTAGGCCTAGCCTCTCAATGTAAAGAGGTCTACCATCCTTATCTACTCCATGATAGCCTTGGGGATAACAATTCACAACTTGATCGACTTCCTTGTATTCAAAGTCCTTCACAGAAGAAAATATAGAAAAACAAACGGAGTAACTTCATCAAAGGAGCACGCAATGACTGTAAGCCACGTGATTCATTTTCTAGCGTAGAAGTCAAAATTACATTGACTAATTTAGCAGAAATTTCAACTTCTCAATACCTCCATGATTGTGTCTGTGCCGAAATCTTTTCTCCACTGAAGCATGTCAGACCACATTTGCTTTGTTTTCTCAATATCAAATTTCCTGGCCTTCAAGAATCTAGATAAATGGAGGAGAAATTAATCAATATTCTACATTCAAGAATAGTGCTTAGAAAAGTTGAAGAGGCAATTCCTGAACAAGATATTGAATCATTATTGTGGATACAAAACCAAGAGAATCTGGCAAGGAAACAGAGAAAAAGAAACCTGAGCATCTTGTGATAATCATCATGTTTTGAAGGCAGCATTTCCTCCAAGATAAGTGCTTGGCGGAAAGCATCAACTACCTTGATCTCATCTGCATCATGGACATCCTCGATTTCAACTGACATGACTTTACTACTTCTCCGACCCTTTGTCGTCAACGAGTTCCTGAATTTTTTGGAGGCATTAATCGCTCTCTTTTTCAACGACTCGACTCTGGTCTTCTTCTCATCCCCAGAATGGCCCAGTTCAGATTCTGCCATAACCAACCACCAACAGTAAGAACCAATATCAAGACATGCTTTTATCATAACTCAAATATGGGATTTCCCACAATCACATATTCATAAGTAATGCGTTCTTGCATGGCAGAGCAAAAGAATAAAACAAAAAATATGATGAACAAGAAGAATACGAGAGAGATACGGAGTTTTGGATGGACAAACCTGGTAAGGGAGACAGAGGTCCAGAGACCGCAGCCATTGGCGCGAGAAATGATCGTGCAACACGTTAATGGCGCAACCAATGCTCTAACCAAATGCCTGCAATTACAATCCAAAGAAAAGGCAGAAACAACCAGAGAATGAGTAAAAAGGTACACGAAGAAGGTAAGATAATAGGAAATGAAAGGTTGAAAGGGAGAAAGAGAATGACCTCCGTGAAGGGTAAGGGAAAATGTGTCGAGATAGAAACACATATAACGGCACAGACAAATTCTTTGGACAGTAGTGGAGACGTTTGCGGGGAGAATGAGATACAGTGAGGTATACACATCGACGATAATTAAGACTCACCGCCTTTTTTTGGTATATTTGCCATCTTTTCATTTCTGTGCTCATCTTGTTGACACGGTATCTCTTCTCTTGCTCTACATACCAACATAACAAATGTTTCTCTTCTCTTGCTCTACATACCACCATAACCATATCTCCATTGACAATACAATGTGAGCGTTGGTGGGAGCTATTGGGAGAATATATGAAACCTTCCACAAAGTTATAAATCCTTTATTTTTAATCACAACGGAGAAAAAATGAGACAAATTACATGACTAATCTAAGGATGATAATCTCAGCCATATCCTTTAGAAGGATTGAGAGGCACCCTATAGGTGTATTATCAAAAGTGGTAATCCTGAGCCCAAAATTTACAGCAAAATTAGCGATCCAATCGACACACTGATTTCCCTCCCTGTAAGTATGGCGAGGTAAGACTACCCAATTTTGAGTAAATAACTCGTTGATAGCCATGACTAGGGGGTTGAGCGACATTGTCCATTTAGTTGAGTCGGATAAGATATTCATTACCACTAGAGAATCCATTTCTAGCTCCACGAGACGATAACCAAGGTCCCAAGCTAGGTTTAAACCAGAAAAAACTCCCCAGAGTTCGACAGATACAGAAGAGCACCAGCCAATATTCTGCACAAAGCCACCAAGTCAAGCACTGAAGCTATCACGAATAAGGCCACCTGCTGTGGCCGAAGAAGATGAGCTTTTGCACGCCCCATCTATATTCAGTCTCACCCAACCATGATTAGGTTTACACCAGCCAATAATTTGTTCGCACCGAGGTTTATAATCAAGATATGCTCTACCTTGTCAGACTGAAGCCTTGTGAATCCGGTGAACATACTCCAGGACAAGATATGCAGGAGAAATCGACCAAGAGAATTGGTCATCAAAGAGGGCCATATTCTGTTAGGATCATAGAAACCAACAAGCGGTACCAAAGATAATTGACCAATCAAGGCCAAAAACCAGTTGATGCTTGTGAAGATTCAGATCAAGCCAATCATGAGTGTTTAGATTAAAAATATCAAGAGAGACGGCTTGCAGATGGAATGTAAGCCACAGACTACGCGTTTTGGGCCAATCGCGCATAACATGTAGTGAGGATTCATCTGTATGGCAATGATAGCACTCAACATTAGTAGTTAGACGTTTACGAAAGCGTTGTTGATTAGAGAGTAAACGATCTTGTGTGAGGAGCTAAAGAAATGAGTGAATACGTTGAGGGTCGTTCCAGTGCCACACTTGCTTCCAAAAGCCATTGGAATAATAAGTGATGTGCTCTATAATCATAGAATATGCCGATGCAGTAGTGAATTATCCAGTATCCGATATTCCCTATATCAACTTATTAGGCCCTAAGTAAGGCTTGGGAGGAAAAATACCCGCAATGGACATGCAAATAGAGGAAGGGAGCAGAAATTGGAACTCATCCCAAATCCAGTTACTTGTATTATCCACATAATGTTGAACATGCAAATCAAGGGCAGATTGGGGAATAGGAGCATTTGCATGGGATAAAAGAGGCCCCAAATTCTCAACCCAAAGATCCAACCAAAAACGAGCCTTGGAACCATCACAGATGAACCATTTCATTCCTTGAATCACGTTGTGCCAAATAGCTTTGATACTCTTCCAAATCATAGAGCCGCCAGTAGCATTAATAGAAGATGGGATGTTGTTGACATCAAAATTATATTTAACAGAAAGAATTTGCACCATAAAGCTTTAGGTTTAGAAATCAGCGCCCATCCTAGCTTTATAAGTAAGGCATCATTGGTGGCTCTAATTTTGCGACTGCCAAGACCACCCATCTCTTTAGGTTGGAAAACTTTGCCCCAGAGAGCTAGGTGAATCTTTCGATTACTGGCAGAAGAACCCCACAAAAAATTTCGTATAATTTTCTCCAAGTTGTCGCAAAGACTTCGAAGAAGACGGACCGTCTGCATTGTAAAAGTAGAAAAAGTAGATATAACTGATTGAATCAAAGTGATTCGTCCTGCAAACGACAAAAGATTTTCTATCCATCCTGAAAGGTATTGTTGCACTTTGCCAATTATATATTGGTATGTTCTTTTATTGACTCTCTCATGCAATAGAGGCACTCCAAGATAGCGTCCTAAGTCCGTCGTCTGCTTAAAGCCCAATTCTCTGCTTAAAATGCGCGTTACTGAATGGTGGACATTCTTGGAGTAAAAACAACGAGATTTGTCTTGACTAACCTGTTGCCCCGAGGCTGCACAAAACATATTCAAGGTGTCTCGAATGATAGAGACTTGTTCAATTGAAGCTTCTGAAAATAAGATCAGATCATCAGCAAAAAACAAGTGCGATAAAAGGGGCCTTTTTTGCTTAATTTAATAGTCTTCCAGCTTCCTTGCGAAATAGAAGCATTGATTAAGTGATCTAGTCATTCCATACACAGTACGAAAAGATAAGGCGATAGCGGGTCACCTTGTCGAATACCTCTAGAAGGAGTAAACGCATCACTAGGTTCCCTATCCCAATTCATATTCATAGACACCGATTAAACACACTTTATAATAAGTTTTAACAATGATTTAGGAAGCCCAATATCTATGAGTGTGTCTTGGATGAAGTCCCAAGATAGCCTATCGTAAGCTTTTTCAAGATCCACCTTGATAGCAAGTATCCCTTTCTTTCTTGATTTCCTTTCCATAGTATGGACGATCTCTTGGGCAATAATAATATTATCAACAATCAATCTCCCTGGAACAAAGCTGCACTGATTCGGGGCTACAAGGTCATCTAGATAAGGCTTCAGTCAGTTAACGACAATCTTGGTAATAGCTTTATAAATCACTAAACATAAAGCAATAGGCCTGAATTGCGTGATCGACTTCGGGGAGGGAATCTTTGGTATTAGAACCAAAATAGTACAGTTTAGCTCCGTCTCCCATATTTCATGTCTAAAAATTTTCTAGTTAAAGCGTATAAGAGAAGACCATATGATGTCCCATTGGGATTGGAAGAATAAAGCATTAAACCCATCAAATTTCGGTGCCTTATTAGGTGCTATATTGTTGCATACACATGCCTTGGCCCCTCCAATAAGTCCAAAGTGGCTGGCTATTGGTTGCATGCCTCTTCCGTTTATTCAACAATTATAGCCACCATTTTCTGCCTTGGCCTCTTCCATTTTGTAAACAATAATGGCCACCGTTTAGAAGGGATGGTTGCAGACTTAAACACACCACTCCTTCCTACAAATTCTCTCATTCTCTCTTCAATTATTTTCTGTATATTTGATGAGTTTTGAAAGCCTTTTGTTCCAGCCTTTGTACTTGTATACATTCTCCACGTATTAGTAAAATTGCTCACCCTCCGGTCGTAGAAGTAGGTCATATTGACCGAACCACGTAAATCTTTATGTTCTATCCTATTTTATTTTGTCTATCTTTATTTTAGTTACTATTTTTTGGGCTATTAAATTCAACCGGTATCCGATCAAAGGGCATTTTTCTTAACAAACTGGTATCAGAGCTTCTCCTTTTGATCTAACTTACCGTATGCTCTGTGGTTGCCACTATGGTTACCACTAAGGTGGATCCTCCACATCAGAAAGTAACTTATATTTTTATTGTGAGTCTAAACAGGGTCCATTGCCTCGGTTTTATCTTGTGGGGCCCACTGCCTCGTTTGTTGTAAACAGAGTTCAGCTTTGCTTGTGGGGCCCACATCTCGACTTTGCTTATGGGGCCCGCATCCAGTGCTTTCGTGGGATCCGCTGCCCTGATTTCATGTATGGGACCCACCTATAGAAAAATAGTCGAAATATCAATTTTTGGCCATCATGACGATAATGAAGACCTCTATTGAAAAGTTTGACTAGAGCGTTAATTTCGGTATGTGGCAGCTCAAGATGCAAGCCATTTTAATATAAGATAGATGTGAGATTGTACTTGATGGAGTGGAGAAAAAGCCAGCAGATAGGACGTCAAATGTATTCACGAATCTAGATAAAAAGGCTAGATCAGCCATCATATTGAATCTCTTCGATGAGGTTTTGCAGGAGGTTGATAGTGAAAGCACAGCTAAAGGTATGTGGGACAAATTGAAAGCTATGTACATGAAGAAGACGGTGGAAAATTGGCTTTATTTGAAACAAAAGTTGTATATATTGAGGATGATAAAAGGTACATCTATTCTTTCACATCTGGATAAATTTGATTCTCTTATTTTAGATTTGAAGAATGTAGATGTAAAAATTGAGGATGAAGATCAAGCCATATTGTTATTATGTTCCCTTCCCCAGTCCTTTAAATATTTTCGTGATACTATGATTTATGGGAAAGAGTCAGTCTCATATAATAG
>JAOSBL010000210.1:21220472-21240581 GCA_027568915.1 Erythroxylum roraimae
AGAAAAGCAAGGAGAATAGGACAAAGTCCATTAAATTCATGGGACAAGTGGCAATTGGTGTAAGGAAGAGACAAAATGAAGAAAAAGACAAAAATGTGTAATAGGGTTTGGAACCCTAATAAAAATCGGACCCATTCTGGGCCAATGGCCCTAATATCAATCTCAAAATAACACATCCAATAAGGCAGTGTCATTGGGTAGCAATTTTCGCTACCGAAAAGCAACCGGTTCGCCACTGGGCGATTTTTCCGGTCCGAAAATTTCGCCGAAGCATTTTTTTTTTTGACAATTAATGAAATTGCCCAAAATTGTAAAGCACAAAACAGTCCACTCCAAATAATTTTTTAAACACGAAAACCACATTTTCCATAACAAAAACACATTTAGGCCATTTACCGGCAATTTTGCCGGTCCGGGAATTTTCTCCGGAAAAGTCCAGAAAAATTTCTATAATTCCCGTAAAATGTAAAACACACTCTGGATCAGTCAAAATAATTTTTCAAACCCAATAACCACGTGAAACACAATAAAATGCCGTTTAGGCCCAATTACCGGGAATATCATGAATGCATGACCAGTAATTTCATGTGCACAAATTCACTGATCACTAGTACCAGTATGCATAGACAAAGCCCTATCAATCTCATCCTATGCCAAATTTACTATTTTACCCTTCTAGTAGGGGGTGGGATGTTACAACCAGTGCTCCTGAAGTTGCTTTAAGAATTCCATCTCGCATCATTACAACTAGGCCTTTTGATTCTAAAATCTCCAAAGAGATGAGATTCTTCTGTAACTTCGGCACGTACCACACATCCCTCAAAATTTTGGTGGATCCATCATGATTCCGCAGCTTGATTAAACGTATGCCGGCTGTTTTACATGGATTATCATTACCCATGTAAACAACCCCGCCATTGAGTTCTTCAAAATCAAAGAACCACTCCCGGATGGGAGACATATAGTAGGAGCAACCTGAATCCAAAATCTACTCGTCTAGATGCAATGTTGAAGGTGGTTTACCACCAAAGAGTTATCTGATTCCGCATTACTTTTACACTCTGCAACATTTGCAACTTTCGAAGCCTTCCCTTTCTTCTTTAACTTTGGACAGTCTTTCTTCCAGTATCCTTTCTCATGACAGAAAGCACACTCATCTTTGGCAACTCGACTTTTTGATTTGGATCTTCCTCTTCTCCCCTTTGACTGGCTTTGCTGACGACCTCTTGCTACCAATTCTTCATTTGCTGTAGCTGTTTTGTTTTTCATTTTATCGTTCTTTCTCAATTCATGACTATAGAAAGCAGAACATACAACATCTAAAGACACGTTCTCCTTTCCATGAAGTAACATAGTCTCCAAGTGTTCAAATTCATCGGGAAGAGATGATAACAACATCAAAGCCAAATCTTCATCCTCAAATTTCAAATCCAAATTCAATAGGACTGCTACTAATTGATTAAACATAGTGATGTGTTCATTCATAGTAGTACCTGGTCGGTAATCGAATCGGAACAGTCTTTTCTTTATAAGGAGCTTATTCTAACCACTCTTTTTCAGAAATTTATCCTCCAATGCCTTCCACAATTTGTGTGCAGAAGTCTCGTTCTTGAAAGCATACTTCTGCTCTCTAGATAGGCACGATCGAATTGTTCCGCATGCCAACCGATTTATGATATTCCAATCCTTATCCTCAACATCTTCTGGTTTCTTTTTCTTCAATGGCAATGTCAAGACCCTGCTGGAAAAGGGAGTCCAAAACCTCCCCTTGTCATATGCTGAAATGGCCAGTACCGTCAAATATCTCCACCGCCAATTTCAAACTTGACAACGGAATCCTCGACCATGATGACGAGGAACTTAGTGTTTCTTGATCATTATGTTCCATTACAGACTCAAAATATAGTATTCAATATAACAAAAAATTACAAACAAACCAAGGACGAACCTTAAGCTCTGATACCATTTGTTGGAAAAATCGGGTAATTTTTTCCTCTAAAGTAAACAACTAGTGAAGTGAACCGATTTGGTAATACCCAAGAAAGTCCGTCAAACGGACTCCTGAGACATTATTACCGTTCCACGTAAAATCCCAGGAAAGGGCAGAGGGGTTACAAACAGTCCCACTTAAAACTCGACGTCTAGACAGAAAGTACATGTACGGTATATTTATCACAACCTAACCCGTGTACACACACGAGCAGTAAATATACCCAAAATAAATTAAACATAACACTACAAATATATCCGACAAATAATATTGAATACTATACTACAACTTGAAAAGAAACAAGACAATAAAGGTGGAATAAAAGAAATAAGGAAAGAACACACCCAAAAAATTTGATAACGGAGTTCGACATTATGCCTACGTCTTCGGAGCACCACTCAAATGGCCCACTTTTATTTAATATAGGAGAAGAGATACAAATTTGAGATGTTTACAATATGAGGGGGAGAGCTCCTTTTATAACTACCAACCTCCCCTCCAAACTCATAAACTTCCGATATGGGAGAGCTTCTATTTATAATGACCAACTCCTCCCCCACCCCCTAAACATATAAATTTTCGATGTGGGATTGAAAGGGTGCCAAATAGTAACATAATCTAGCAACAGGAATGGTTCAGATTTTCAAACATGTTATAAAGGGATTACATAACTGGCAAACCAAAACTACAGGTCAAGTTCTTTATAAAAAAATCAGTCAAAGCAGCACTAACCCAGGTCTCGATGTTGTTGATATGCCACTGAAAGTCCTAACCTTCGGAACAACTACGCATGCTCTTGAGCTCTAACTCAACGAGAAGAAGACCTACAAGAACGTAAGCAAAAGAGAGAAGAATTAGGTCCAATCAAGCGTCATCGGAAAAGGCGGGAAGCAAAATCAAAAGAAAGAGGGTGGGTTCATTACTCGAAACTGTCAATCCACCATTCTCCTGTCGCAAGCCATGATCTTTACTCTAACCGAAAAAAACCTTCTCCTTAAAGGTTCAGGAGACACTTCATGAATTAACCTAAAGGGGGATGGAAAGAGTTGAGACGAAAGCAAGTATGCCAGAGAGTGGGAGAGAAAGAAGTGTGGGTTCACATCAATTGTTTCAGTTAATTGTTGATAACAAACAAAAATACGAAGATTTATGCAAAGAGCATACCTCAGCCTTTAAGAACTCCGAAAGTCGATCTCAAACAAATGGAAATGCTTCATGAATTAACCGAAAAGAGAAAGGAAAGAGTTGAGGTGGAAAGGGATAAAAAGAAGAAGAAGGGAACGTCTTAAATTTTATTAAAGCGTCGACGTTTTGGCAAAGGAATAACCATACTAGAACAGCTAATCAAATGCGAAGAAATTGTCGTTCCGAGATGAAGAGGCTAGCTAGCGTCTCATATGTGACAGAGATGTGGGGTTGAAGGTGTGGTCATGAAAACATACAAATGTGTAATGATGGCAGTGGGTGTGCTTGACGACATATGGGCCCCATTTCCCATTCCTTTAATTATCTTTTAGTGGTGACGGTGACTCTCACTTTCATGAGTTAACTCAGACTCAGTTCCTTCCTCACTTACCTAAACTAATAAAATTTTATTCTTATTAGAATTAAGTTTACAATATTCTCAAAGCATTATGTTTATTTTTGCACTAATTTAAAAGAGCAGAGCAGTGTTAAGGAGTAGACAGAGCAGTTGTTTCCGATTACATTGTCCGAAAATTACATTACGAACAAAAGATGAAGAAAAGGAAAAGCCTCCGAAGATCCAATAACAAACCAAAAAACTGCAACTGATAAAATAGGTATAGAAGAGGCTAAGGGTTTCTAATTCTCTGTCCTCCATTACTCTCTCTCCATCTCTCAATTTCTTGCATTTTAGGTTTCCTCTCTTTCTCTCTCTGTTTGTTCTCTTGTTTATTGCTAATTACTATTTCTGGTTTTTGTACCTAGATTCTTTCTTGTGCTCTCTCTCTCTCTCTCCATTATTTTCTCGCTTTTCAAACGCCTCTGTTTTCTTCTTCTTTAACTGGACAAATTGTTTGGTGGGCGTTTCTCTCTCTCTCTCTCTGTTTTTATAAAATTTGTTTTTTTTTTTCATATTTTTAAGACTTTTATTCTCTTGAATTAACATCGAACTTAATAGCTTGATCGTTTCCACCTTGGGTATTGATGCAAATGGGTTTTACGTTTCAGGGTTTGGCTCTTGGTTCATTTCGATTTGATCGGTGAAGAAGGGTTTCTGCTTTCTGGAGTTTTCTTTTGTCGGTGATTATTGTGTTCGGATGTTCTGTTGATTTGCCCCAGAGTACGACTTTTGGTTTAGATCCTAAATTATCCCAGAGAGAAAGGGTTGTCATTGGGTTGTCTTCTTAACCTTTATCTTCCATCGATTGCCGTTTTGCTTCTTATTTTGTTTGGAGAACGGCATGTGGCTTGTATCTACTTATCAAGAATTTGTTTTATAAGATTGTAGCTTTTGGAGGAGCAAATTATCGTTTTATTACAGCAAACTGTTCAGTTTATGTTTTTTTGAAACAATGTATTGGTTTACTGTTTGGATGAAATAAGTGCTGCTTGATTAAGATACTTTTAATTCGGAGAAGTGGTGTGGTTGAAGAGCGAGAAGAATGCAAAAGGAGATGGCACTTATTGATGATGCTGTTATGCATATGGGGAATGAGATAAGTGCTGAAGACTCGTCTTCTGCTGAAATGGACACAGAAGAGAATGAAATTGGAAGTCCGATTAATGAGGCTCAGCTTTTTACTCCAGAAAATGGTGAGGGAAGTAATGTGGTATTTTCAAGAGAAGCACCTCTTATTAGTAAAGAGTCAAGAAGGACTAGTGTCTGTGATTGTAGTTCCAAGAAGCTCAAATCACATATGGTTGGAGTGGAGACTGACACTGGGAGGAAGGAGACTATGGGTTATGAGAAGAGGCTCAGTAGACAAGACAGGGTTGAATTAGGTCGCTTGTTTCAGGGTGCCGTGAGTTCCCATGATTGGGACCTTGCAGAAAGCTTGATACTTTTGGCAGATCAGCAGACCCTTAATGATGCTTTGTGCATCACACTGGACTCTATCTGGTTTCTGAGCACACAACAAGAGCTTCGTGGAATCACTGGATTGATCAAGAAGATCATTGCTAATGGTGCTTATGACTTCACTAGAGCTGCACTTAGGACCTCTTTTCTTGCTTCATGCGTTTCAGCGTGCCAGAGTCGAACCATGAGTCTTGCAGACACTGTGACAGTCATGGCCGAAAGGTGTGTCATTGTGAGAAAAGGAAAAAAAAAAAAAGAGAAAGAAATCACTGTTTCATGATCAGATAGATCATTAGTTGCTTTGTCTTGTTATATGACTTTTGATCACCTTCAGAAGTACTGATTTCTAATGGAAACTTATGAATGTTTGTTTGGCACCGACATGTGTTTCTATGCATGAACGCACAGGTAGGGTGTGTCTTGTTGCATGCTTCTTGATCTGTGATTTCGCAGTTGGTGTGGCAATCTTTGTTGTCTTGTACTACCAAATCTGGCTGTCAGCTAAATAGGTGCTTAATGTGATCTTTGTTGTTAAGTTTACCGACATTTCCTCTTTTACTTATTGTTTTACTATGTCTGGTGGATTTTGGGGTTAAATTTGTTGCCCTTTTTACCAATGATGCCTTTTTGTGTTGCGATAATTCCCTTTTGTTTTTACTGAATCAAACATTAGAGATACTTCTGCAGAGTTGGGACTCTTTGAACTGTGACATTCTCTATATCAATTCATTCTTCAATGCAACTATAAAGAAATCAAATTTTATTGGGTGCTTCTGCTTTCAAATTGTCTTGTAACTTCTCTGATGACAGGTTTCCGGGACTTAATAGGCATGTTCTCGTGTATTTGTGATCTACCTCCTGTCTTCAGTAGAGATGCTCCTTTCCTATTTCGCTTTCTCACATAGTCTTTTGTTTGAATTATGCTTTTTTAACTTCTTAACTGGCCAATCGTGTGAATATGTCAATGTTGATAGTCATGTCAATAGCTGAAATTGTTTTAGTTTGGCTTTTAGATGTCCTCATAACTAATGCTAGCAAAGTATTATTTGTTGATTGGTTTATTTACTTTGAGAGGACCTTGGAATCTGAGCTTTGTATCCGGCTATGGTGTAAATCATTCATCATTGAGAAATAATCAGGAAAGAAATGAATTTTTATTGGTTCGTAGAAACGGAAGGCATGAGATGATTATCTTCTATGAAAAATTAGATTTTCTATGTTTTCCATTCCTTTCCATTGACATGTAACAGAATACTTACTGGAAGTTTCACATATTTCTTAGATCTTCATGAGCTGTAGCTTCCAACTCGGATGCCCCTATCAGTTTACTAGTTGTAGTTGTGCTGTAGGTGCTTACTACATGTATTTTTACTGCATGTACCTGTCCTACTCATGCATACTCTGTTTTTACAATTGTTAATATTAATTTTTGTCCTCCCTTGGTTTGAGTTACTTTTGATGATGCAAAGTTAAGGAATAATGTCGGCTTTTTCTCAAAATGGAATACTATGTTTCAAATTTCATGTGTTTCAAAGGCTGCTTCAATTAACTCTCTTTTTTTCCTTTCAAATTTCATGTGAATGTGTATATTCTTTGATCAGTTGTTACAAGTCAAACCATTTCTTGAGGTATGAAATACCAGTTTTGGAATGTAGAGGTTGGAAGCTAGTATTGACTATCCAAATACCTGATATTTGAGATTTAATCTCTCTGCTTTAACGTATAAATAAAAGAAGGAAACAAAAGGCTGCAATAGCAGATTGTTAATAGGATTGCTCGACTTTGGTTTCTCAAAATGCTGTTGATTGACATTTTTGTTGACTTTTCATCTTGATCAGGTTGCATGAGCGTCTGCAAGAGTGTAATGGTGATGATGTCTTGAAGGCCGAAGCTGGTGCCAAGGTTCAAAAGTTCACTGAATGGGCTTTAAAATGTATAGGCTTCCACTCCCGTTGTGAGAGGAAGAGGGGTAGAGTGAGCCATAGCTCAGCTGTGGAGATTCAACTCCAGTTATCTGCATTCAAGACATTTCTAGATCTTGCTGGAAATCAACTTACAGGGAAGGATTTCACTGAGGCGTTTGACGCAGCATGTTTTCCTCTCACTCTATTTTCCAGTTCATTTGATCCTGGATGGGCATCTGGGATATCTGCTACTGCAATACAGGGATTGCTGGGTATGTTGGTTGAAGGTGGTGCAGACAATGTTAATCAATGTTTCCTCGAAGCATCTCGTTTTGGAAGTACAGAACTTGTGCGGATCTTATTGAAGGTAATGTTTAAGGGCCTTAGTAGAACAGGAATACACTCAACTTCTGCTAATAAATGAGTAAACTCTGTTGCAGAACTTGGAAACTAGGAAAGAATTTCTCACATCATTAATTCCAAATATTGGTAATGAGATAAACGGTTTGACTGTGAAAGTGATGCAAGGTTGATGCTTCTTAGATTTGACTGCGTTGCGTGATTGTATGGAGCTTAATGATAAAGAGAGTTTTCATTAGCAAGACTGTCTAGTTTTATTTAAAGCTTTTAGCAGTTTCCAATTTCATACAGATGCCAGTAGTTTCTTGTGGTTAGAGGCTGTGGTATCCTTGAAAGGGCAGATAGTGGAACACATCTGTGAGTTTGTTTTTTTTTTCTTTTTTCTGATCGTTGGACTATATATTGTGATTGATGATAAGCAAGCTTTATAGGTGTGAGATTAAAGGGCTGATATAGATAAATAGTGTTCACTATAAATTGATGCAACTCTGCTGAAGCTTTCCCAGTTAATTGATCAGTAAGATATTTTCCATGACTGCTTGACTGACTAAACAGTTCATTCCACTTCAGAATTTAAGGAGGTTTCTTGGTCTATCCTTGGAATACACTATTAATAGGTATCAATTGTGTGTAGGTGTCTTGTGCATATTTTTGTTAACAAACAACTGGCTGATGCACAATTTGCTTTATTATTATTATATTTATAGAAGCTCATGTTTGGATGTTGGAGTATACTCTATATGTGGATGCACTTCGTAAGGCCCTTTACAGGTCATCTCACTGGGCTACCTGTCATTTGGTAGGCAGCTGTATGCCACTACGTTTACTGTTGGAGCATTTAAAATGACTCACCTTCTCCTGTAATTTCTTTTCAACGATGATAAACATAATCTTGATTTACAGCTCAGGTGGGTTGACAATAAGATTAAGAGTAAGATGAGTACCTATGGAATAACAGTATTTGGTCTTCATAAACGATATGACATCATTAATTTGTATACCTGTCATTTGCTAGGCAGCTGTATGCCACTACGTTTACTGTTGGAGCATTTAAAATGACTCACCTTCTCCTGTAATTCCTTTTCAACGATGATAAACATAATCTTGATTTACAGCTCAGGTGGGTTGACAATAAGATTAAGAGTAAGATGAGTACCTATGGAATAACAGTATTTGGTCTTCATAAACGATATGACATCATTAATTTGTATACCTATATGAGTTCTCTAATTGATAAACATTTGAATGCAAGGGCAAAGGATGGTGTACATTATTGGCTCAATTATGTTACCCTGTTATTATATTGTAGATGTGGTGTGCTCTGATTTGCTCATTTGGAATCTTTTCCCCTGCTGATGACCTACCAACCTACTTATTTTAGAAATATACCTAATTAAGTACTTTATTTGCATGTCAGGGAGGTTGGGGAAGGGGTTTTTGAGGGAACTGAGGGATGTATGATCTAAGAATTCATTCTGTGACATTTCTGACATTTGTTCATGCTGTCAAATCTGAATATTCCTCTATAGATTGCACAAAGGAACAGCTTGGATGTTGATGTCGATCTGGCTCTTGGATTTGCTTCACATTATTGTAAAATTGGTACAATGGAATGTCTTGTGGAAGAGGGAAATGCCATGGCTTTCTTGGGTCCTTTAATGAGAGCAGCAGAAAGGGGTTGTATGCAAGTTGTTCGATGGTTTGTGAAAAGGGGTTGCCGTGACATGGAACTTTGCCTTGCACTCACTACTGCCACTTCCAGTAGCCAAGAAGAAGTCGCGGCTTATCTCCTTCCTCAGGTCCCTCACCATGTTCTGGCAGCACTCAGCATTGAAATTCTCAAGGCTGCTGGCGAGAGAAGTGGTGGGTCGCTTGAAGGTGTGGCATTTCTCCTGCGTTCTAATTTCCTGGGGGATCCTGCAGCTACTTATGCTGTTGCGGATAGTATTGCAAGGTCTGATGATGGGACTGTTGCCCCCGAGTTAAAGGCTTTTCTGCAGGAGCACTGGTCGGAGGCAACATTCTTGGATGGATTAAAGCAAGGACAAGTGCATTATATTAACTTGATGAGGATTTTGAACTGGGGCGGATCTGCTATATGCTTGAGGGATCTGCCTGGCCCTCTTAGGGTGGCAATTGCTTACCTGCCACTTTATAGAGAATGTGTTGCCGCAGGTGGTACTTTATTTTCTCAAAAGCTAAGGGGGCAGCTTGTTGAAGCTGTGAGAAGGCTTGGAGGTGGGTTCATGGCCGAGGTGAGTCAGAGCAGAGATCTCTTGGCTATTTTGGAGCATCACCTTCCTCCATTTTTGGTCCGAGCCCACAGTGTTGGCTAGAAAATTGTATTGCAGATTTTCTATACAGTTCCTCTGATATTTACGATATATGCCACACGAGTACAGTATGTCAACTCTAGCTAAGATGACATTTTGAAGTTTTGGCGATTCTGCTTCCAAAATATGGTGTTGCTAAAATTCTAGTTCTCTCTGCAGTTACTGTATCATGTATCATCTTTTAGTGGACGCACATGTTTGATCTTTAATGTGTACAACAGAGAGCAACCACTGTAACAAAGAGTTGAATATGTCATGGCATTGTACAGTAGATAGCTGTAGGATGATACCTGCTTATCTTCCTAGTCTCCTATCATACTTTTTTTCCTTGTTTTTTCTAGTAATAATAAATGTTGGCAAGTTTCACCAGGGGAGGTTTTTTGTTGCAAGTTCTTTTATGCTTCAACATGTTGCATTTTGTACGGCTGGTGGGCTTGAAGGTTTTGAACCTTGTTTGGAGTAGCTGCTATTAGCCATTGGGGAAGGTATTCTCGTAACTCCGAATTAATTATGTTTTGTGGCAATTATCTTTTGGGGCCATCTTAATGAATAAAGAGGTAATATGACCAATTTAAACTCTTTTTTTTTTAATAATGATTGATGAATTATCAAAAGATGAAATCATTTTAAACATTTGTTTAATATTATAATTATTGTTAACTTCCTTTTATATTATCATTTAATGTTATAAATGGTGTTATTAAATTACTTTTATCTTGTAATTGAATTTGAATTCTCTCTCTTAGTTTTCTTTTGACAACGTTTTTCTCTCTTAATTTTTCTTTATCATTCTTTTTTTTTAATCACAAGTTTCTTGTGTCTCATATAGCGTCTAAGTGTCTGTCTTTGGTTGATTTCATTGACTATAAAAATAGTTAGTAAAAATAAAAGTTGATTGTGATTTATTATTTGGCATTTCATTTGTATTAATAAATTATTTAACTTCCTTTAGTTTGTTATGTCTGGATTTGTTGTATACTTGGATATGTTGTCCACCTAGGTTGTTTTTTATATTATGTTTTTAGATTTGCTGTATTTTTTAAGTTTGACATATTCTTTTAGTTTGTTATGTTTATGAGTTATTGAATTTAATATGTTTTCTTTTTGCCATGTTTTTGTAACTAATTAGGTACTTGTATTGTTCTCAAAATTTGCTTAAAGAAGTTGAAGATGCGTAAACATATATGTGAATCTGTTAATTCTCACTTATATAATGATTTGTAGAAGCTATAGGAGGTACATGATCCACAAATATGCCTATATCTCTCTATGTATATGTGTTTGTGTACATGGTCACCAAAAACTATCGCAATGCAAATGGATGTGAGTAAATAATTATAATTATTGTATAACTAATGAAAGAATTGCCTATTCAAACAAATGATTATAGTTAATTTATACATGATAATCATGAAAAAATTATAATAATAATTAAAGAGAGTAGAGAAAGAAAATTTTGATTTATAGTAGATCGAATAAATAATCATTGATTATGTTCACTTTCTAAGCTCCATTTAAGAATTTACTATATTTTTCTCTTAAGTTGTGAAGAGCAACACTTATATAATATTTTATTTGTTACGTATGAAGAGGAAACCTTGTAATCTCCTTTTCTTTCTTACAAGTGAAGAGTAACTTTTTACAAATCTTGTTTAAGGTCATGAAGAACTCTAACGAATTATATTCTAAGCAATTTTTCCAATTGTAATAATTATACAACTCCAAAACTCATTCTCTTACTCATATCAACAAAGGCTCCATATGTGTTATTTAATGCAAACATTTATTCTCCGGCCTCTAAGGACTCTTAGCAACCTTCTTGTATGTCCAACCTCCTTCTTACTAACTTATATGTGGCCTATTTTAGAAACAAAAATTAGTTGTTATAATGACTAGTAACAGTAGCATTAATTGACTAATTTGACCTATTGGTTGAACAATGTGTTATATTGATCAAATCATGTATAGACCAATATTAATATGAATTCATGATACATAACTTTGTTGCCTTTCATATCACATTGATTGACCTTATAAGCATATTGGTCGATCAATATGTTACTAATCGATCAATGTGCTATATTGATTAACTAATTTGCTATACTGGTCTACCAATACATCAACTAGTTTGCATTGGTTGACCTCACCTATATTGGTTGACTAATGTACCTAGAAACCTAACATCGGTCGACTAACTCACTTGAAATTAAGTTTTTCAAAACTTCTCAAGTTCTTTCAAAGATCAAAACATACTCCTTTGACAAAAAATTGATTAAAAAATTTTCTAAAAGTATTTTGATTCTTTAATAGACTTTTCTTTAAAATATTCCTAAATTTCCTTTTGATTATGATAAAGTATATGCAATATGCCCTAAGTACAAAAATAATCATGCAATGACTGAATTTCTAATTAATTGAAATGACCAACATAAGGTTACAAGAAAAATTACGTGTTTGAGTCCTTTTGATTCTTAGTTCCTCACTTTAATTGCATATATACTCCATATTACTCATTTTCTCCGATCCATTGAATTTTCAATTTATTCAATAGACTTTTTTGCTCTTTTCCCTTGCATTAAACTTCATCATTCATATAATGTTTGATTACATTATAATAGAGTTAATAATATCACTAAAAGAAAATTCATTAATAAATAATAATATATTTTGCTATCATTAAGATCATAAGTTAAGACCTCTATAAGTCAAAAATAGAAATGATCATCCTATTCCATTGCAAATTGATGAAAAGCAACTATATATATTTAGTTAGATATATATCAAAAGGAAAATGATTCCTTTAAACATAATTATTAATTAGATCTCTTGTATTATAGGACATAAAACGGATAACTAGAAACAATATTAAAATGATTATTGTGATGCTCATTAGAAGTAAAAAGAACTAGAATGACAGTGAAGGTAATGTTTATAGTACTAAAAGAAGGATTAATAAAAATACAGCTACATGTACAAGCACAAGCAATAACTTTAAACCAAAGTAGCTTTCAAGTAATATCCTTGTGAAGTTATATGAACGGCGAAGATATTAATCCTTTTTTTCCTTTTCTTTACTATAGTAGAGGGATTGAAAGGTAAAGGGGATTTTCTTACATCCAAAATATTGCTTGAACAAAAATTTTAGAATATGGTGTTGATTAAAAAGAATATGTCCATATGATAAAAATATATTGAAAGAAGTTGCCTTCTAAAGGAAGTTCTAAATAAGGCAACAAGAAGAAACCAAAAATAGTAATGTTTTCCTATTATTATCATCCATATTTGTTATACTCACAAACTAATTTTTTGGTTAGTGAATATGAAAGTTAAGAATACGAATAACTTATGCTTACAACTTTAAAGTAATAATTTGTGGAGGTGAATATGAATAACCAAAATCAAATAAGCCAAAATAGCAATATCCTATTATTATCATCATATTATTATTAACGAGGAAAAGAGACCAAAAATAAACAAGAAGATAGTGAATGGATAAGTTGGAAAGATGAATAGTAAATGTTTTTCTATTATTATCATCCATATTTGTTATACTCACAAACTTATTTGATTTTGGTTAGTGAATTCCCTTATTATTGTTGACATAGATTTGGAAAGTGAGGTCATGCTATAGTTATGTTTTTATTGGACCTTGACAACTATTAGAACTAATCATTATTAATAAAGACAATAAAAAATAGATAGAGACAAAGGAGGTGATGGCAAGCACTTGTATTTATATGCCACTATTTTTACTTTTTGGGCATCTAACATGACTTAGCTTTTCTTGTAATTCCTTTTTATTGAACTAAAGGAGATTTCAATTGATGTTTTAATGATAACAAAATATAAATACCACCAATGAGTTTTTTTTAAGAGAAACAATATAAGAACAAGATGTAGTCATAAACTCAAGAGAATAGTTTATAAAGTTGATAAAGAGAAGTTAAAATTTGCAGCTATTGAAGAGAAGACCAAGTCACAAATAAAAGAAGATCAAGGCACATCAAGATCATTCTATATTTTGTAATGTTAATTATAATCTCATTTAATTATTATGATGATCTTAAAGGCTCACCATGCATAGATATTTCATCTTACTTCATTATATGAGTCTTTTCATTCATTAAGAGATATTGAAGCTTTTGTTAAAAGCATAGCCTCTTGAGTTTTCAAATATTCTTTTGGACCTATTTCGAATGTTATTTTAATTATAATTGAATTAAACAAATCAAGTTTGAGCATTTGAAGTTGTTTAAATCATATTTTTAGGGCAACTGGTGGTCTAATATAGATTAGTAGTTGACCAATATAAGTTAAAAGTGTAACATGTGAGTTTGTCATTGGTTGACTAATATAGGAGTGTGGTCTACCAATTTACCTTTAAGAGACACATAGGTGGACCAATATGCCCTAGTATTTGATCAATACCTCAACAACTAGTGAATCTATGCATGTAATGCACACTGGTTGAGTAATTTGCTACATTGATCATATAGTGTTCTATAACTAGTTGTTGTAACAGTTAGTTTTGGCTCCAATGTCTAGTAACTAGTTATTGTAACAGTTAGTTTTGGCTCCAATGTCTAGTAAGTTTCCATAAATCCTATAAATACTTGTATTCTCATTAGTTCTTGAATGGAAAGGCATTTGGTTGTCTTATATCCATATTCCTAATTGTTTATTAAGAATTTGAGCATCATTTTCTCATATTTGTATAGATGAGCCTCTTCAATTTTATCAAAGAAATAAGTGAGATATTTTTAAGTTGTAAGCATTTGTTAGGGTTTTGTTTATTGTACTTAAGGGTGTTCCAAGTGACATTGAGGTTTCCTTTTCATTATGAAGGAAGATTGTAAAAGAGTTATTCTTTGTCAAGAAAAGATTGCACATAGGTTATTCTTTATCTTGAAAGAAGGATTATAGTGGAATTATAAGAAAAGTCGTATGAGTGGATATAGGAAAGAGTTATCTGCCGAACTACTATAAATCAGTTTAAATTTCTCTTCCCTTATCCTTTTTACATTATTTCTTAAGTGTGTTATTGAAATTTATTATTTTATATCATGTTCTCATGTTTTATAAATTATGCTCATTAAACCACTTAAGTTAGTAAAACTTGCCCTCTTGGGTAATGTTATGAATATTGTACTATACTCGATACTAGATTTGGTTCTAGTGTAATATGGTATTGATATCGGTTTATATCCAGGTACTTTTTAAAATTATAAAATATTCTCTGAATTTTATAAAATTACAAAATAGTTCCTCAATATATTATACTATATACTTTTTAATTTATGTTAATTTTGCCTTACAAATCATGATAATATAAATTTGAAATAATAATTATATCTTTATTTCTATGATACTTTTCACACATAAATAATAACCGCAATTACTGTAAGAAAAATATCGTTTAATTATCATACAAATATAAAATTAAGAATAGTATAAAATAGTTAACATGTTGCAATTTTTATCATGTAGTAAAGAATAATTATATCAAAAGATCATGTAGTAAGAAGGCAAAAGGGTTACATCCGCAGACAAATTAAACTCTACCGTATCAGAGAGTACAAATTAAACCATAATATTTATAAAACGTTTAAATATGTCCCTAAAATAATGGAGAAACTGACGACTATGTGATACTGTCAATTTTTTGCCAGATTAGTGATGACCTGAAATATATTTATAATATTTTAATGCTAATGTGAATTTCATGATGCCAAGTGGATCTAATGTGACAGTACGGGACTCACGTACTTAAATTATAAAATTTAAAATTTAATTAATGTTTAAAAATGTACAACTATAATTATTTAATTCTAAGTTTTGTTAACCTAACAAATTAACTTAAATGTTAACTTCATTAACTTTTTAATCTTTGCAGAGGAACCTTAACTCTAAGCAACCTCAAGCTTCTTGAAGACGCTCACTCGAACAATGGCATCGTACGTTTCACCCTTGTCCCCAACATTGGCGCTGGTAACGCTTTATACTCCAAACCCATCAGATTCTAGGAACCCATCGGACACACTCCTTGGTTTTGTGTTTAAAGACTTTGAGTTTCAGAGAGCAAGATATGGATTGCTTGCCGGAGCTTGATTCATCAGCAGTAACTTTGATCAAAGCTTTAGAGAGTTTCTTTGACTTCAATTGACTAATATGCTCATCTCTACATTTCTCTCTATTCTTCATTGTATTTCTAATGTCTGACCCAACTTTTCTTTCAACACTTTACCTGCTTCACTATCTGCCTCGCGAAGTCGCCTGGACGTCTGTTCTCTTCATCAGCTTTCAGTTCGTTTCGGATACGAGGCATCACAAGTTCTTCTTCACTTGCATTTAAGTTCTCCTTGTTGATTTGAAGCAACAAACAGTGGTGATGATCCACGTCTGATTTTCCAGCAGACGAAATTCTAGGCGTCTCTGGCAGAGAATGAAAACCTATGAAATGATCACAACTAGTCCTGGGGCTAACTGATTTGTTCTAAAGAGGTTGTCGAGCTCGGAAATGGTGGTGCAAATCGGACTTATTGCCTTCTGAATTTGCTGCTCTGAGGTTCGATGAAGAAGAATACCTAGGAGAGTAGATATCATGAAGAACATCCATACCCATTAGTCTAGCAACCAAATTTGGGGTCTTGGAACTTGGATATGAGCTGATATTTGAGGAAGAACTATCTTTTGATCTCGAATCCCCAGTGGTTCTAACTTGAATACCCATCCGGATTTTTCAGAAGAACAATTCAAGATTACTCTCTTTACAGGAACATAAACCTAGAAAACTACACACAAAATATTGGAAACTTGTCATTTTTACAGGAATAGCCAACTTGTCATCTTTTTTGACAACTAATGGCACGATTTAGGCTTCTCTAGTTCGAAGCTATTCCTTGGTGCTTTAATACCTGAAACTAAAAGCTACTTGTCAAGTTTTTTTTTTTCCAAATCTTTCCTTCAACTAGGAAAATCATAGGACTTGTACAGAAGCTACCTTTGGAGGGATCAACCTCTTCAGGAATGAAAGAGTTAGGCTTGAAAGAAGATTGTTGTTATAAATGAGCAAATTGAAACTGATGAAAGTCAAACAATTGAAAAACGGCACACATGTAACCAGTAGCTGCCGTAGTACCACCATCACCGTCAGCAGCATATTACATTCAAAGTGAGTGAAAAGTGAGAAGAAAAAAATAGAGCTGTAGCTCTTCCAAAAAAGAGAAATTTTTTTGTAGAATTTATTTGGAGCTCATCACGCTTCCAACAAGTGGTATCAGAGCTAAGGTTCGTTTGTTCATGAATTGGTGAAGCAATGGCCAACTTGATCTAGCCTCAAGTTCCAAAATTAACAAAGACAAATTATAGGAATTGGAGCATCCAGATGAGGGTGATGCTTGGTTCTCATAATTTATGGGACATTGTTGAAGATGGTTATACTAAGCCCATAGATGCAACTGCCGAAGCGACCTTATCGGATGCCGAAAAAAAGACATTGAGAGAAAATCGAAAGAAAGATAAGAAGACGTTGTTCTTTATCTTTCAAGGTATTGATGAACCTACGTTCGAGAAAATTTCAGATGCAAAGACTTCAAAAGAAGCATGGGAGATTCTGCAGAAATCTTTCCAAGGAGTCAAAAAAGCTAAAAGGGTACGTCTTCAATTACTCAGAGCTAAGTTCTAGATGCTAAAAATGAAAAACTTAGAAAACATTGGTGATTATGTTACTCGTTTGAAAACGGTGGCTAATGAGATGAAAAGAAACGGCGAAACTCTAGACGATGTTCGAGTAATGAAAAAACTTTTGCGTTTGTTGACACGCAAATTTGATTATGTCGTCGCCGTAATCGAAGAATCGAAAGATTTGTCAAAACTTTCGATCGATGAACTCTTTGGTTCTCTCCAAACACATGAGCAAAGAATGAACCATAATGATAATACTGGAAACTTGGAGAAAGTCTTGCAAAGCAAACTATCAGTTGGTGAAAATCAAGCAAGCAGTAGCCAGATACAGGACAGAGGAAGTCAAGGTGGCTACCAAATGGGACATGGTCCATGGAACAACCGAGGTGGACGTGGACGTGGTCGACAATTTTTTGAAAGAGAAAATACAAATGAAGGAAATTTGACATATGGTCGTGGAAGAAGTTATGGAGACAGAGGTCGAGGCAGGTTTCAACAAAGAAGAGATAAATCTTAAGTGCAGTTACGAGTCCTGAGGTGAAGGAAAGAAGTAATTTTGCAACAGCAGAAGACAAGAAAGATAACGTTGTTATGCTTCTCTCTTTACCAGTAAATGAGCAAAGCAACAATGATGCTTGGTATCTTGATAAGGGTGCCAACAATCACATGTGTGGATATAAAGGGTTGTTTATAGACTTGGACGAGACATTTCGTGGATAAGTTATGTTCGGTGATTCAAAAAAGATTCCAGTAAAAGGCAAAGGTAAAATTATGATTTCATTGAAAAATGGAAACAAGACATATATTTATGATGTTTATTACGTTCCTGCTTTGAAAAGCAATATCATCAGCCTCGATCAACTCTTGGAAAAGAAGTATGTTATAGTATTAAAGAATCACCATCTTACCATCAGAAACAAGAAGGAAGAATTAATAGTAAAGGTGAAGATGACAAAAAATTGTCTTTTCACACTTGACGTACGGAACGAGTTGATAAAGTGCAAGAAGTCAGCTATTAAAGATGAATCTTGGTTGTGACATTTAAGGTTTGGTCATCTTGGATTTATTGGACTAAAGTTATTATCAAATCAAAAATGGTGAACAGAATGCCAGAAATTGATCAACTAAGACAGTTGTGTGAAGCTTGCATCAAAGGAAAGCAACATAGACAACTGTTTAAAACTGGAAAATCATGGAGAGCCAGAAGGTCGTTGGAGATTGTGCATACAGATATAGCTGCCCATTTGATGTGCAATCAGCTAGTGGAAACAGGTACTATTTAACTTTTATTGATGATTTTAGTAGAAAATATTGGGTGTATATTTTAAAAGAAAAGGCAGAAGTCTTTGATAAGTTCAAAGAGTTCAAAGCAATGACCGAGAAGCAAAGTGGACAGTACCTAAAGATACTAAAATAGAGGAGGCAAGTATACCTCAAAGTTGTTTGAGAATTTCTGTAGAAAACATGGAATTATTTATCAGCTAACAACAAGATATACGCCTCAACAAAATGGCGTTGCAGAAAGGAAGAACCACACTATTCTTGATATAGCGAGGAGCATGTTGAAGGAAAAGCACCTACCAAAGAATTTATGGGCTGAAGTTGTATGTGTGGTCTATTTGTTGAATCACTGTCCAACAAAAAGCATAAAGTTCATGACACCAAATGAAGCGTGGAGTGGAAGTAAACCAGCAGTTGGACATCTCATGATATTTAGGTGTATTGCATATGCCCATATTCCTGACCAAAAGAGAAAGAAATTGGACGACAAATGGGAGAAGTGCATCTTTATTGGATATGATAACCAAAGTAAAGCTTACAAGTTATACAACCCCATAACCAAAAAGGTGATCGTATCGAGAGATGTTGAGTTCACTGAAGCTGATTATTGGAAATGGAGTAGAGAAGAAAGGAATACTCAAGGATGTTCTTTAATGATGAGGATGATGCTGACATGGATATACGAGCACAACAACATGATGATCAATCTCTTCCACAAAGTCCTACACCAACAACACCTGCTTCAACACCATCAACATCATGCAGTAGCAGTAGCAATTCAGGGGGAGCACCTATTAAGAGAAGAAATCTAAGTGATCTTTATGATGCTACAGAACGAATAGATACATTTGACTATTCGTTGTTTTGTTTGATGACCGCATATAATCCGGTAACATATGAAGAAGCTGCTGAAAATAAAAAATGGGAGAAGGCCATGAACGAAGAGATTGGTGCAATTTCATGAATGAAGAGATTGGTGCAATCCAAAAAAATATTACATGGGAATTGACCAACCTTCCAAAAGGACATAAAGCAATTGGAGTCAAGTGGGTGTACAAGACAAAGACTAACCAAGAAGGAAAAGTGGAGAAATACAATGTAAGATTAGTTGCAAAAGGTTACAAATAAAAATATGGAATTGATTATGATGAAGTATTTGCTCCAGTTGCAAGAATTGATACAATTAGACTCTTCATAGCACTTGCAGCCAATGTATGGGATTTCGTACCGTACCAGCCGGTACCGACCGGAAGGTACCGTACTGGCCGAAAAATGGTACGAAATCAGTAACGTCGGTACCGACTTTTACCGGTCGGTACCGGCCGGAACTAAAAATTTCGGCCGATATCGTAAGTTCCGGAAATTGCAAGGAGTAACTTGCAATTTCCGAAAGCTCCTCTCTCTTCGTCTTCTCTGTCGATCTCTCTCTCTCGGTCTCTCCCAGTGAAGTCGCCGTCTCCTGCTCAGCCTCGTCGCTGTCTCATCCTCACCGCAGTTAAGGAAGCAAATAGAAGC
>JAOSBL010000210.1:21293798-21305354 GCA_027568915.1 Erythroxylum roraimae
CTTTCTATAAGGAACAAAATTCTTTTTGTAACGAGTATTGCTATTAGTAAACCCTAAACCACTCTTATCATTAGGGTCTATATCTTCCAATCATGTCATTCATTTTTTTTCGTACTTTCAGTAAAGGTTGATAAATCTGCTGAAAGAGTATTAATCCTTTGTTTCAACTAACTAATTTCCTCAGATCTATCTATAGTTACTTTTTTCTTCATATCGTCTACTTGTTTCTTAAGGCAGACGTTTTCATTTTCTAACACTTCTGTGTTCTTCAAGTTTTCGACAAACTTTCTCTTTAAGGATCTATACTGCTTTAGTATAATATGTGAATCTTCTAACAATTCTAAATATGCATTTTGAAGTTTATAAAAGTTAGAAGTTACCTCCTCGTCACCTTCTTTTTCAGCTACCAAGCATATATTTGCTTGTACTGATGCTCCTGAATCAGAATCAGATTCGGACAAATCCAAATCTTCCCAAGTTGCCATCATGCTCTTCTTATTTTCTTTATTTTTCTTCAGTTTTCTTCTAAGCAATGGACATTCAGACTTGTAGTGTCCTGGTTTGTTGCACTCGTAGCAAATAATAGAGGTCTTCTCGTTCTTGACTTCGTCTTTGCCATTTTTCTTAAAAGAAAACTCTTTATTTCCCTTTGCTTTCTTTTTCCACATTCTTCTGATCTTTCTTGAAATGAAAGATAATTCATCATCATCTTCACTTGAATCTTGTTCAGATTCACTGATATCATCATTCTTGATTTCTGCAATCTTTAATGCTTTTGACGATGAACTTCTATTTTTCTGAGTCTTGTGAATTTTTTGACCAGCATTTAATGGTTTATCTTCTACATCAAGCTCTACTTCGTGTATCTTCAAAGAACCAAGCAATTCATCTAGCTTTAATATACTTAAGTCCTTGGCTTCTTGTACTGCAGTGACTTTAGGTCTCCATCTTTTAGGCAGACTTATGAGAATCTTCCTGACATGGTCTTGATTATCGTAGATTCTCCCGAGAGCTTTAAGTCCATTAACGATAGTTTGAAATCGTCCAAACATCTGATCAACAGACTCATCTTCTTTCATCTTAAACAGCTCATACTGATGTACAAGAATATTGATCTTGGATCTTTCACCTGGTTTGTGCCTTCATGTGCGATGGATAAAGTATCCCACATCTCCTTTGTAGTTTCGCGTCCATGAACTTTATCATATTCACTTCTGCTTAAAGCACAACTCAGAAAGAACTTGGCCTTTGAGTTTAATTGAAATCTAGCTTTGTGATCGGCTGACCATCTAGTACGAGGAATGGTATTCCCTTCATCATCCATTGGTATGTATGGTCCATTCTCGATGATATCCCAAAGATCAATGTGTGTGGATTTTATGAAGAGCCGCATCCTGTCCTTCCAATAATGATAATCCTCACCATTGAATGTAGGAGGTCATATGATGAAGGCACCTTCAGCTATAAAAACATGTGATTTAGCCATGGATCTTTGTCCTCACTTTGTAACGGTGGCTTTTGGAAACCGAGCTCTGATACCAATTGAAGTAAATCACTTGTTCATATAGATTTTACGTACACTATACAAAATGCACAATAAGGGGGGTTGAATTGTGTATTCTTTTCGTGAATACAAAAACCTTTGATATTTCTTGAAAATAACTTTTTCAAACTATTAAATGAATATCAAAAATAGCTACATGATTAAATCGCAAATAACTTCTATATACTAGTTTAAGAACAATAGAAATTAAAGTGAAGAGTTAGAAGATAGACACTGCGATTTTATGCTGGTTCACCCCACACCTTGGACTACGTCCAGTCCTTAGAGTTCGTCTGAGATTTCACTATACTTCTCCAAATTTACAAGTATTCTTTCCTCTCTTTCAGAGCCTCTTCAGGTCTCTTACACAAAGTATTATTTCTGCTTCTTAGCCTCTTCAGGCTCTTAGCCTTTCCTTTCTCTCACTAGAAAGATATTGTGAGCTTTTTGTTACAGTAGAGTTTGCTCTCCTGTATCGCACTTCGAATATAGACTTTTTCTATGTAAGTAATAACTTTTAAGCTTAAAGATCAAAAACTAAAAGTTATTCAGTCTTCGACTACGACTAGTATTTATAGCCTAAGTCTCCAGCTGCTTCTTGATAACTACTTCTTGTTTCTTGTAGAAACCGTTATTCAGTTGAGTTCTGTAACTAACTCCAACTGACTAACCGTCCAACGTACCAGAGTATCTTTATCTTTGTATCGTCTGTGTTTTCCTACTTCTTCTGTTTCTTTTGCTTCTTCTGTGTTTTATGTTTCTTCTGTGTTTAACGCTTCTTCTATGTTTTGCACTTATTTTGTATTTTCCACTTCTTCTGTGTTTTGCGCTTCTTCTGTGTTTTCCACTTGTTCTATGTTTTGCGCTTCTTTTGTGTTTTTCATTTCTTCTGTGTTTTGCGTTTCTTTTGTGTTTTGGCTTCTTCTGTGTTTTTCGTTTCTTTTGTGTTTTTTCGCTTCTTCTGTGTTTTCCACTTCTTCTGTGTTTTGACTTCTTCTATGTTTTGTTGCACGCTTAACACACTTATCAAAACAACTCATTTATTTCTAATATTATTATTATTTGATTGTCATCAAAATTAAAAGACGTGAAGTCTTCTTGACTTAACAGGGCACCTGTACTGATCCCTTTAGTCCTTCAAGGGGTATCCGGCAAGGCAATCTGCTCTCGCCTTATCCTTTTGTGTTGTGCATGGAAAGACTAGGTCACCTTATTTCGAAGGAGGTGGGACACAGACTTTGGAAACCAATAAAGTTGAGTCCTACAGGGCCTCCCATATCCCATCTTTTCTTTGCAGATGACCTCTTTCTATTTGCTGAAGCTACAGAATCAAAGACGTAAGTGGTAGCAAGGACTTTGGAGGTGTTTTGTAAGGCCTCAAGACAGAAAGTTAATACTGCTAAAACTCGGATTTTTTTCTCCAAGAACATTTCTCCAATAAACGCGCGTCGTCTCAGTCAAGCCCTGCACATTACATGTACGAATAGTCTTGGAAAGTATTTAGGAGTTCCGTTGATTCATAAGCATACAACGAGAAAATACATCCTAGATAAAGCACAAAAGAAACTTGCAGGATGGCGTGCAAGGGTGTTGTCTCTAGTGGGGCGAGTTACTTTGACCAAATAATTTCGTCCCTCCCAATTTTCACGATGCAAACGGTGAGACTTCCGCGATAACTTTGCGATGATTTGGAGAGAATCATTAGGGATTTTATATGGGGTTCAATGGGCGAGTAGAGAAAAATGCATCTAGTTAAATGAGAAATAGTGTGTTAGCCTAAAAAAGCAGGGGGCCTAGGCATTAAATGTATTTGTTCTTCCAATGAAGCGTTACTGACAAAGTTAGGTTGGGCTTTGATTACTCAACCCACAGCTTTATAGGTCAAGATCCTAAGGGCAAAATATTGAGTAGATCCTTATCATATCCCTCATATGCTAGATAGGAAAGGGGCTTCGGTTCTTTGGAGGGGTATATCTGCAACATGGCAGTTTGTACGCCAAGGCATAAAATGGAATCTGGGTAATGGGAGGCACATTTTCTTCTGGCTGGATAATTGGGCGAATGGTTGGGGACCATTAATATTCGTGGCAACCTCTACAATTCCTGTTAGCGTTCTTTACACTACAATTATGGATTTTACGAATGAAGTCGGCACCTGGCAGTGGAATTTGTTCCAACAATATCTCCCTTCCACAGTATGTATAGATACAAACTAATAACGGGAGGTTCACAATGGTGTTAGATTACGACTTAATCGAAGTTAGTACCACGGGTGTTAATAATAGTTTATGGGAATTAATCTGGAAATGGGCAGGGCCTCAGCGGATTAGGGCATTCCTTTGGTTATTGGCTAAGAGAAAACTACTAACCAATAAATAACGAGTGGATGGACATATCACAACGGATAGCAGTTGTCACTTCTGTGGGCAAGAAGAGTCAACATTGTATGCAATACGGGATTGTCCGAGAGTGAAAGCCTTCTGGTATAAATTTCCCCCTATTGAAGGAAAGGAAATCAGCGAAGAAAATCAGGATTCATTTGTGATGGGAATAGCATAATTATAGGCTCTTAATTTTGTGCATAATTGTATCCCTAAAATAGTTCAGTTACTTAGAATAGCTCTTCACTGTATCTATATAATAGTCAACCTGTACAGCAATCGATACAAGAAATAGAGATATACGAATCATTACAATCCTTCATTAATTTGTTTACCCCCTGAGGTGGTTGATATAGATTTTTTTCAACAAGATGAGGGGAAGTGGATGAAATCCAACCTTATAAAGCACTTATAAGTGAAGCAGGTAGAGTGAGTTACAATATATGGAATAGCATGCTGGTTTTTATGGCAATGGAGAAACATAAGCCTTTTTGAGGCTGACTTTGCTTGGCCGGAAGAAGGTAATAGAGCTGTAATGGAGTACGTCGATTGGATAGTCAAGACAAGGGCTGTGGAAAGTTGTGTGTTTAAGGCATAGGGTTTATCTATGGGCAATTTAGTTGGTTGGATCAAACCGACGGAGGATTGGTTCAAGTTAAATACAGATGGAGCAGTTAAACAAGGCTCTAACATTACTATTGCTGGAGGATTACTTAGGGACTATCACGGTCAATGGTATGGTGGATTTCTATAGCACATTGAAAGGGGCCCTCCTTTAGCTATCGAACTCTGGGGAGTCCACTCGGGCCTTACACTGGCATGGACACTTAGATATCGACGAGTTGTCGTAAAAGTGGACTCACTAGAGGTTATTAACATTCTTTTCTCTTTCAATATAGTTTCATCTGAGGATAATTTTTTGATGGCAGGTACCTGTCGATTAATCCATCGAGCATGGGAGGTGCAATTTCAACATGTATATCGCGAAGGGAACCATTGTACCGATAACCTGACTTCTCTCGCAATATTATCCAGCCCAGGCCTGCATATACTTCAGGAGCTTCCGACAGTTGTTATGGAGCTCATCCACCGAGACAAACAAGAAGTTTTGTACCGTAGAACACTGTGCTAGTAAGGTGTTTGTTTTTTGATTTCAGTGGGTTTTGGTTGTTTTATTATCCTTTGTAAGCAAAAAAAATATCTTACCGGACCTACATCTCTTATTTTTAAAATTTGTTAACTACTTTTTCTTAAGAATCAGCTAGTTTTTTAAGAAAATCGTAAAAACTAGTCAGTTTTTCTCGTGAAGAATATAAGCAGAAATAGGATCAAAAATTAGGCTAGTTCGCTTTTAATCTAATCAAATTGGTTGGTTCGGTTTTAAAATCATTATATTCGAATATTAAAAAGATATCCATTCTTTATAATTTGAAATTTATAAAAGCCTAAAGCTTTAAGCCAAAAAGTCCCAAATCATTCTTTAGAAACATCTCATAACGCACACATGTTTAGCACATTAGACAGTCCCGAGAACTTGTTGGACCAATTTAAGACATATAATATGGTTAGTTCTCGTGACATAGTCTTAGTTCAATCATTAAACTTTAATTTAGAGATGAGTTGGACTACGTTAAGCTGCAGGTAGCACTAGTTCTTTCCTCTCAAATCCAATCCTCTGTTTTTCAAATTAAGAAAATACCTAGTTATATGGATACTGAACTACAAATCAAGTGTTTATCGAAAACTGATGAGAAGTCTAGGAGACAAGGTGAATCCTAATTTCAGCTAAATGATAAGCATCAAACAAAATGGAAAACTTAGCTGCTGGCACAATCCTCGAGACATATACAGCCTATTGTTCTTATATTAAATTATCAAAAAAAAAAAGTTCTTCTATACAATGGGCTGGTTAACTGGGTTAAGAGAAATTGAAGGACGAATTTTGGTTTTGAACAGAGTAGACTAACTACCAACAGCTTTTCCTTCGTCATCAACTTTGTTATCTTTGTCCACACTTTTTCCTTTTACTTCAACTGCAGATTCCTCCTGTTTTACTTTAGCCTTTGTCTCCTCATTTTTTTTCTTTTTCAATATGAGGAATTCAACTAGTTCGTTGAGGACGGTCACAATTTCATCGCTCCTCAGCAGCTGCTCTGCCACCTCTGCTGGGGTGACCTCAGTTGCTCGAATCAAATCTTCAACTTCTCCAAACAATCTGTGATCTTTAATCCCAAGATAATTAGCAGCAAGAACCTTAAAACTATGTGGTGTGCAGTAGGACATGTGGATATGAACATCCATGCGTCCTGGTCTCAACAATGCTGGGTCTAACTTGTCCTTATGATTAGTGGTAAACACTATAATCCGCTCATCTCCACAGCTTGACCATAACCCATCTAGGAAATTAAGAAATCCTGACAATGTAACCTGTCCAAGGAAGAAAAGCTATTAGTAACACCATTTAACAGTAAATTCAAGTACTTTAAGCAATAGATTAACACCATTTAACAGTAAATTCAAGTACGTTAAGCAATAGATTGATTAACAACTTCCAACACCACTCAAAACAGAGTTATAAGGCAAGTTTGTTTTACACAGTTGTTATTGTAGATTGGAAATTGCTGGTGTTAAAGTCAGCTATAAGCATGTGATCAAAACTGCGAACTGTGGCTGCTTGCTGCTCAAAGTTCCGATATCAAGGTAGAACATGAAGCATAACCCATTAGCCTAATAAAACTACAATTCAAATGAACCATACCAAGAAAAGCATTAAAACGAAAGCGCTTCGAAATGCATGTGTGTAATGATAAGTCTAACCTGGTTTTCAGGTGGATTTCTTCGAGTTTGTGCAGTTCTTGATTCTGCAAATCGATCATGAAACTCAATGGTACAATCTATGTCTTCAACCACGAGCATGGACCGATTGGCAGTGGCTAAAAGCAATCTCTTAAGGTGTAAATTGGACCTTACCTCTGTCAACTCCAATTCATAGATGTCGAAGTTCAAGTAATTAGCCATTGCGGCGATCAGGCTCGATTTACCAGTCCCTGGAGGTCCATACAACAAATAACCTCTTTTCCAAGCTTTACCAACCTTAACGTAATAGTCTTTTCTTTTCACAAACATTTCAAGATCTTTCAAGATCGTATCTTTAACACTCATATCCAAAGCTAGAGTGTCAAAATTGGAAGGATGATCAAAGTTCATAGCTCCCCATGGATTACCATACCTGTTGTCGTAGTCAACTGTGAAAATTCTGTGTGTTCTCTTCTCTCGCTTTATCGATTTCCCTTCTTTAACAATGTGAGGAAAGTAAGATTGAAGAACCATGTTCTTGTGTTTCTTAGGGAAACTAACTCTGAAAGACCTCGTTTCTGAGATCAATGAGGCGTTAAAATCGCGACGATTATGGAAGTTTCTTCTCTCAACTTGCCTGCAAACAAGAACCCACTTAAATTTCACACCTTGGTAAACATCTACTATCTCTACACCTTGTTCCATCTTCACGGTGAAGTCATTTTCTTTCGCAGGTTTGGTCACTCTCAGTCTTTGAGTCGATGGAGAAATTAAGCTCCCTAAATAAACATTAGCAGCGTCGTAGATTTCATTTTTGACAAATCCATCGTATTCATCAACGACTATGGTAAGCTGGGTAGAGAAACGACGGAAAAATCCGTAAATATTAAAGAAAACATAATCCTGAAATTGACGCGGCAAAAAATTTAGAGCCGCTGATCGAGCAAGCATCAATGTTCCGGCTACGGAAGCCACCGTAGTCAGGACGGACTTTGCGTTGGCGAGCTTGGCCTCTGTTGAAGAAGTGTCCATGATAATGCTGCGATTTGTATAATTTGAAGATTCCTTAAAATGTGGTTACCCCAGATATTGTTTTCCTATAGGAATTGTGAAAATAAGATGAAAGACTTGGGAAAGGCAACTCCACAAATACAAAGATACAAGCTTTAGCGAGTTTCAGGCCAGTTTTCTTAAGGGATGTTAATTTTTGCTCAACCCGGCTCAATTTTGGTACGAAATGACAATTCTTATAAACTTTTTAAAAGAAAAGTAAGGATGGGCAGGCCGGATCAGCCCACCCATAATCTGACCAGTTAAACCGGTCTGCTCCAACCTGTCGAGCCATTGATCAGCCCACGGCCATCCAACCAAGAGTCGGCTCGGCCATGGACATCCTTAGTCTCCACTCTCCCGGCATTGATTTTTTCGTGGCAATTGACGGCTAAAGACTTCAAGTCTCTCTGAAGTTTCAACAGTTGCAAAGTGAGCAGGGGGTTGTGGAAATTTTATGTTTTTTGACGTATGAGAGTATAGGCCATAGGGTCTTCAAGCATGACTGAAGTCTGCCGGGCCATTTTTTCCTCGAGTTAGGTAATCTCATTAACAATTCCAAGAATCGGTTTCTTCTGGATTGACCAAAAAATAATATTCATCAAAATTATTTAAAAATAAGAAAATATAATTAGTTTATTATTTATTTTTTTAATGTAAAAAATTAAACATATTCAAATATGTAGTTTTATATAATTAATTTTTAATTTAATCGTCTCATCTTTAAAAATTAATTTAAACCAATCTTTTCTCTCATCTCCCTTCTTTATCATGTCATTTACAATAAAAAAACCATAGATTATTTTGAAGATATGGAAATAAAGAATAATAATTTGGTTGTGAAATAAACATTATACATTCTTCTTTATTTATAGTAAATTTAGAAAAAGAAGTTAAATTAATTTATTATTTAGTAAAAATTTATATTAACTTCTAGTGCTATATATTTATTTATTTTCAAACATCACTCCTTTGATAAATAGTTGATAGATTGGAGAGTGTTTTCAAGCTTTGAATGGTTTAGTCCAAAGATACGACAATAGAGAGGTGTAGAACTAGAAAAACAACCATATTAAAGAGATAATTCAAGGACCTGGACCCGCAATTAAAGTAAACATCGCATGATTCCAAGGAAACAAACCGCTAAATCATGTTTGGCTTTTAGTTTTAAAACCAAGAAAATTCGCAATTGACTTTAATTTACGAAAACACAAAAAATGTGTTTTCATGAATTGTGACAACCAATAGAGGAGAACCTGACTTTTTCGACGACTCAGAGACACTGATTCAGTCGAGATAAGAACATAGGGTCGTCGACAGCAAACTTTTCTCTCTGTACATCTACCATCATAAGCCTCGGTTCTCGGTTCCCTTTACAAATTTTGCGATTTTGTTTTCGGCATCATATCTTTTTTCTACTTGTAGTGTCAAACTCCCTGCCTAAGGGGGGGTTTTTGTGAATCATTGCCGTTGTTCTTTATTGTATGTCAGATTTCACTTAAAATTTTGATTTTTCTGTTTATTATGGTCTCCGACTCTACATAATTGGGTTAGAAATGCGTTTAAAATACACCAAAATTCTTCTTGGTATTAAAACCAAAGAGAAAACACGCATTTTATATAGTTTTGAGATCCCTACTAACTGCTAGGACCAAAATCTAATCGTGACAATGCCTAGCTGCAAAACACTAGTTGACCAATATAACATATTGGTCCACTAATGTCTATTGAATCCAAAAATTTATTAGTCATTGGTCGCCCAATATATTAATCAATATTGCTAAAAAATTTCATTATATCAAATTTGATAATTTTAACTTTTATTAGTCAACCACTAACTTATATAAGTTGATCAATCTCTCAAAAATTATAATTTTAACAACTTCAAATGTTCCAACTCAATTTGTTTAATGCAATTACGATTTAAACACTTTTTAAAAGATTTCCTAAAGAGTGTTCGAAAAATCAGAAGGCTTTTTTTATTAAAACCAAAAGCTTGAATACCTCTTGACAAACAAAAAGACTCGTACAGTAAAGTGACATGAAATGTTTATTCGAGGTGAGCCTTTTAGAACAATAAAATGACTAAAAGGGATTATAATTACATTACAAACTAAAAAATAAACTTGATATTCCTTTTTCTTCTTTTGCTTTTGACATGGTCTTCACTTTATAAGCTGCACACTTCATCTCTCCTTTTATGCTTCTTGAGTTTATGATTACATCTTGTTTTTGTATTCCTTCTCATCAAAACAATAAACCTATTAGTAGTACTTATGTTTTGCTATTATGAAAACATTGATTGGAATCTTTCTTAGTTCAATAATCTCCTCCTTTTTTTATAATGACAAAACATTTATGATATTAGATAACAATAATAAAATTAAGTATATAAACAACAACTAACTATATCAAAATAATGACTAGCTCCATTCTAATTCATACATAAGACATAAGTCAATATCAAGAAAAAAAATAGATTTTTAATTTCAAGTAAGTGATATCCAATAACAAGTTAAAGAAATAAATTTACTTAAGTATAGAATTGTCATATATATAAAAATCACCACATATATAAAAGTCACTCTCCCTGAATGTCATCATTAAATCTAATATCATAAATCTTTCTCTCCCTTTTTAGAATCATAAAAATAAATCAATTTTCTACAAAAAAATAATATAAAGTGTCATGCATTAAGCTAACTTGGTTAAAAGATCAAAACAAATTTGATCAAGGTAGGTAAGTTTATTCAAGGAAGAGGAATACTAAATATTTAAAGAGAAAAATAATTGTTTAAAAAGTTAATTTGAATAGAAGCACTCCTAATGATGTCTAATGTTCAAACATCTCCAATTTTGATATTTTGCCTAAGTTGAAATATTTAATTAAAGTAACAAGAGTTTGACAAAATTAGAGGTTGAAATTGTAACAAGTATAAGCATACTTGTAATATCCAACAATCAATTTCATATGAGAATGCATAATTTTGAAAGTCTCAAAATTTCAAAAGTAGTAAAAAAAATGCCCAAAATACTAAAATTGAACAAAATGAAAGATGCATCGATATAAGTGAAAGGGAGACCACCTTGAATCCTTTTACAATTAAAATATGAAAGCATTGATTTGAAGAGATAACTCATAATTAAGAAAAATTTTGAAAATCCCTAAATTTGAACTCTAAGAATGAAAATTGTTCAATTTGATGCTATCTGACGAGATTTTAATGAAAGGATGATTTATTTTTTCAAAGAAATGAGTGAATTATTTAGGATGTTGGGAAGATATAAACAACCTAATTGAAAAATAGAGGAAAGGAGGAGGAAGAAAGCTTTAATATTGGTCGACCGCATAACTTTTATTAGTCAACTAATATATGTGATCAACCAAACCTATCAAGTAATTAAAGCACCAACTCAATGGAAGAAATGTTTACGAAGGAAAAAGGTATATTATTCTACAACTGAAATATATTGGTCAATCAATAAAATTAGGTGATCGCCAGCATATGCAGCCAAACTTAGAGCAAACTCACTAAAATGAAATATTTTTTTTGAGGTGAAGTGATATTAGTCAATACAAAAGGATATTGGTTAACCAATTTGTCTAACCGGTCGCCTAAATTAGCAATTGAAAAATAGCAAACTCATTAAAAAGTAGTAGAATAGTGTATTTTAAGGATAATGGGCGACCAATTGACCAAATAACTTCAAAAATAGCCTTTAAACTCAAATTAAAACATCAAAGGAGACTTTAATCATAAAGAATCATACCCAATTCTCTCCTAA
>JAOSBL010000210.1:21435501-21449981 GCA_027568915.1 Erythroxylum roraimae
ACCGAGTTAATAAGTTCAACACGACCAGCATAAGAGAGAGAATGTCCACTCCAGGCCGTAAGGTAGTTCTCCACCGATTCTAAGAGGGCGGAGTATTGAGCTATGGATACTCTAATAGGAGCCAAAGGGACTCCTAAATATCTCACCGGAAATTTACCAATACAAAACTCCGTCAATTGTAAGATGTCATCCCTTTCTTTACCCCACACACCTCCAAGGAAGATATTGGACTTGAGCGGATTAACCCGCAAACCTGCCACACGGTTTAGGGTATGCAAGCCCTCCATTAGGATACGAACAGATGTAGGATCACCTCTGGAGAACAACATTAAGTCGTCCGCGAAAGCCAAGTGTGTGATACCTAGCAATCTGCATTTAGGGTGAAAATTAAAGTCGAGATTCTGCGTTGTAACTTTGAGTAGCCGTGAGAGGTACTCCAAGCAGAATAAAAACAATATGGGAGACATCGGATCTCTTTGACGCAAGCCCCGATGTCCCTTAAACATACCACAAAGGTTACCATTAATAGAGAGTGAAAATGAAGTAGTAGTAACACATTCAGTAATCCAAGCCACAAATTGAGAAGGGAAACCCAAACCATTTAGTATATCCACTAAGAACTCCCAAGAGACCATATCATATGCTTTGGTGAGGTCAATTTTCAGCAAGCACCGCGGTGAAATTCGTTTTCGGCTGTACCCTCTAGTTAATTCCTGGGCCAAAAAGATGTTGTCTTGTATGTTCCTTCCCGGTATGAAGGCCGATTGGGCCAGATCTATTATAGAGTCCACAACTTTCGTCATACGCTCCGTCAAGATTTTTGAAATAATTTTGTACACCACTGTCAAACAAGAGATAGGCCGAAAATCATATACTGTTGGTACCTGTCTGGTCCTTCGGTATTAAGGTGATAATAGTGTGGTTGAATTGTTTAAGGAGCATCCCCGTCTCAAAGAATTCATGCACGGCCACAAGTACATCTCCACCAACCCGGTCCCACTGATTTTTAAAAAACGCTGTTGTATACCCATCCGCCCCTGGGGCTTTCTCATTGCCAATGTCAAACAATGCACGACGAATTTCCTGATCAGATATAGGACTGATTAACTGATCACACATCTCTTGATTCAACAAAGGGCCACTTCCGATGATATGGGGCTCAATTCTAGCACATGAAGTGGTAGAACCGAATAATTCCTGGTAGTGGTTAACAAGGCACATTGCTACTTCATCCAAAGAGGAGGTAGGAGAGCCATCAGCCTTAAGGAGAGAGGTTATTTCATTCAGCCGAACACGCTTGTTAACCATGGCTGAGAAGTATCGGGTATTGCGATCGGCCTCCATCAAGTGTACCCCTTTAGCTTTTTGTAGGAAAAACATTCTCTCAGCCTCTTGAAGGAAAAGAGCATGTTTACATTTAGCATTCAAGGTAACCGCAAGGGTGACATCAGCAGGGTTGTGAAGGGACAGCTGGTAGTATCGGTCAAAGTCTGCTTGAGCTTCCTTAGCTTTCTGTGAAATGTGCCCGTATGCATCATTGTTCAACTTCTTAAGGGGTTGCTTCAAAAATTTTAATCTAGCAGCAAGGATGAACTGAGCATTTTCAGAGACTGGAGTCCCCCAGTTGGCATTAACTAAGTTGGAGAAAGTCGGATGTTGGAGCCAAAAAACAGAACCAGATCCTTTTCCATGTCACATAGCATAGCTAAGAGAGTTAATCTTTTATAAACAAACAATATACCGATTCATTGGATAATGCGAAGTAAATTTAGCCTGCTAATTCCTCTGTTATGGGAAATATAGGAACAATATCTACTAAATTCCTGTTGGTTATATAGAGTAACTTATGAAGAATTCAATCCACCAACATGCATGTTCATTTTAATGAAGACATTTCTTAAAAGTTACTTGAAAATGCTGATAAGATGGCCTGAACAACGAAGTAATTTTCCTCAAGCATTCCAATGCATGTACAACTTATACCTGGACGTTTTCTAATATCCCCATAGTGAGTTTTAACAGTTTTGTCATTTTACAGTATTTTTCAAGAAGTAAACTTACAGCTGCTTTGTCTCCCTTTGTCTGTGTGGTAAGTACCTCCCTACCCAGGCCTTCAACTGCCCCTTTAATCTGTGAAGTGAAAATACTGCGAAAAAAGTTCATGATAATCTGGGCTTTTTGTTGTGATCATCAACAGGATATAAAAAAAGTTCTTAAAGAAGAAAAAAGAATGTCTTCTGAAAAAATATATTAAAAAAACCAAAGTATAGTAGTGGCAGAGTATAAAAGTGAAGATCCCCTTCTTTAGAAGAATGCTGAACGAATAAATAATAATAGCAAAGATTTTAGTGGACTTAAAATTGTTAGAAAATGTTTAATATTAAATAACAGTAGATGTGGCAATTTATTGATAGTGAATGAGTGAATAGTTCTTTAACAAGCCAACTAATGCAATATGCAACTTACAAAGGATGGATGTTCATGGGAAAAAACATAATAAATAGAATAAGTAATAGACAATAATACAAGTAGTGCGTACGAACTCATAAGACATGAAGGTGATCATAAAGCTGAATTGGTGTATGTTAAAATATAGTTATATAAAAACTGGTAAAAGTATCGGAAAAAAGTTGAATAGACATATATGGATTAAAGCTCAAATTATAAAATGTAAACATTATGAAGTAGTTTCAAAGGTGAGCTGTAAAATGCTAGTAATAATGAATCTTTCACGAAATGTATATACTTAGCTATTGCGAAGTGTGTTTAGAATTCATGATTGTGCTTTTTGGTGCAACCATCACCAAGAAAATTGAAAGTTATTGGTAGTTCTAGTTCATTATTAGCACACGATTCATTTGATATGTGAGGGGTGAAAAAAATGAGAGCTGAAATAGTTTGATGAATATAAATACGAAAAAATGTTTGAATAAATAATGATAGGTACTTGAAATAGTTGTAATTGTCGTTTCAACATTGATATTATCTCCTTTTTTGCTTAAAGTTGAGCTTCTCTCTAATTCAGCATCATCAGTTTGGCGGTAATAGACAACAATGAAGCATTGCCTTTCGTCCGATGGTTGCATATGAACAAGTTTGATATGAATGAGAAACGTTTTTGCTTTCAGCTCAGCATAGACCTTATCAAGAGGAAGTTCAATACTCTTTTTACCAAAGAGAAAATGTAAATCATTAGTCATATAATAGAGATGTCATAAAAAATAATAAATTGCATTTTTATTTGTAATAAGTATAAAAATATAACCTGGTTGAAATACTGCATAGCTTCTGCACTAAAGTACAAGAGATTTTCGACAAGTTCACCAAAAATGGATGTTGTGACAATTCCTATGCTGTCAGTCAAATCAACATCATATCGGCATCTACATTTAGAAAAGAAAGTAAATGAGAAAATGTACAGTTGAATAAATAAAGAATATCAGAAAATTGTATTTAGAATTGATATGGATGATCTTAAACTTAAGTAACATACAAGTATCCTAGGTATGTGTTAAAATCACATTAGGATATGTTTTGAAAAAGACACAAAAAGAACTTGATTGTTTATGATATGAGGGGCTTGTTCATCCTTTATTTTTAAAAAAGGCAAAAAATTGTAAAGGAAAAAGGGAAGAAATGCCTGGGCTCAGCTAGATGTTTTTCCTTGCAAGAATTACATGTAAATGTAACCCCATATGTAGATGTGGTTGAGCAAAAGCATTTTTTGCAGCTTATATACCAATATTTTTGCATAATGTGTTGAAAGGAAACATAAGCTTTAATCTATGTTGTCTGGAAAGATACAAATAGATGTTCATTAGAAAAATTCAAAATATATAGATAATATATGAGAAAGAAAGTTCATAGTAGAATATAAAATTTATGTACCTTATCGGTGGACTTTTAAGAAAATTATCTTTGAAATTTTTTGATTTGATCCAAAAGATACATCAGGATCATACTTGAGTTAAGCTTGTTGGGTAACAAGGTCTTTTAGCTGCTTGTTATTTTATTGCACCCTGAAAAAATGGTAATTATAAGTGTAGGCATAAAAACATCTAAAAATATGTACAGAAGTTTTTTTATTGCAAGAGTAAAGATGGGAAATGTGGAAGCATCAATTTTTAAAATCTGCATTTTCTTGTATTAGGGGATCAATGAGAATTGCATAATTAGACCATATGGATAATGCAACACCTAAAATTCTTAAATAGTAAGGTAAAAAAGAAAATACAAGGATAAATATAAAAATATATAATAGTATGCAGAAAATGAAAATAAAATTACCATTATAAAAGTGAACTTTTAGCCTACAACACACAACCACCGGATAAGTATGCAAAGCCTGTATAATTTGTTGGCCTTCATTTGCAGCAAAAGCATCCAACATTGACAGTATAATGGTTTGTTGTCTAATATAAAAACAAAAAATTTCAAAAGAATCAAATGTTATTAGAGTTCAAGAGTTGCAGAGAATAATAGAGAATGCAACATACTGTTTGTTGGTAAGAACAAATTTTTGGACAGTCGAAACTTTACTGTCTTTGTTAATCTACCTCACATCCAAAACTTGAATAATGATAGCAAAATATCTATCATATGTTAAGGATAAGTACAATCAGGTGTAATGGAAAAAAATAAAAAGTTGTTGAGAGAATAGATCAAAAATCTAACTGACTGATTTTTCCTTGTTATTAATATACTTGTTAAGATCCGTAAAGGATGTATAATTGAATTTGCTAGGTAGGATGTTGTCGTCGTTAGTTACAGGCTCGACAACAGTGTGACTTATAATGATCCATTGAATTTTTAAGTCTTCGACTTGGAATTGAGGTAGAATTGACTTGACAATGACATTAGAAATGATATATTTTTTATAGTGCTGCAAAATGGGGCTCATTCTCTCGATATCATGTTAATATAATAGCTTTAATGCGTGATCCCTATTAAAAAAACATAATACAAAAAAATGGTAACAACATTTCATAGAAAAAGGATATAGCAATAAAAAAAACTTGAATATTTCATGAATTTAGTACTACTGTAAAGAGATTTATAGAAATTCCAATTTGATAGCCAGGTCAACTATTATTTTCTAAATATAGAGTTAATGGAAAAAGTAAAATTTTAAATGAAGAAAGGATAATTGTTATACCTCTGAATAAAAAAAGATAAACTTTTGTCTCTTGGATGACTTATTAGGTGATGTAGTAATTTGTTGTTTTTCTTGGATAGTAATTTTGTATGACCACCCTTCAGCACCAAGTAAAATATCCTTGATCAATAAACAATTCTCCATTCTACCAAAAAAATGGTTAAGAAAATATTTGCATAATTATCTAAATAAAATGAAACTTATATAAAGATTGGAACATCCAGGCTTAATTTCCATAGAAAGAGACAAAATGAGTTAATGATAGAGATATTACAGGGTGTTTTGGACAATATTGCCATTGGTCAAATTGAAGTTTATCAAATTGGTCATCGAGTTGTGTTCCCGGCTTCATTTGTCGGTGGTCCAAAGGAAATGAAAAGTTATCTTAATTCGATGGCTCTAGTACAGAAGTATGGTAAACTTGACATTTCTTCACCACGACTTGCAATCCAATGTGGAAGGAGATTCAGGATAACTTTAAGTTTCATGAAAAGTCACATGATAGGCCTAATTTATTGGCTAGAATTTTTAGAGCTAAATTTGAAATCCTTAAAAATGAGGTAATCAAAAAACAGATCTTTAGAGAGGTTGCCGCATATGTTTATGTTAATAAGTTTCAAAAGTGTGGTTTCCCTCGTGCTGATTTGATGCTGATACTTAAGCAACATTTTAAATTACTCAATCTAGAATCTTATGACCAAATCATATATGCTGAAATACCAGATCCTGTTGAAAATCTACGATTATATTCTCTTATCATTAAGCATATGATCCATGGTCCTTGTGGTCATATGAATAAAGATAGCCCTTGTATGAGAAATAGTGTGTATAAGAACCATTATCCAAAAAATTATGCTCCTTTTACTGTCCATGGTAAGGATAGTTATGCATGTTATAGAAGGAGAGATGATGGCCGAAAAGTAAAGATTTGTAGGCCCGAGGTAGTAATAGGTGGGTGGTTCCTCATAGTCCGTACCTTTTACTCCTTATTGATTGCCACATAAATGTTGAAGTATGTTCTACTGTAAGCTTGTTAAGTACTTACATAAATATGTCTTCAAGGGCCATGATCTTGTTAATTTTAGTATTATTGATCAGGAGACCACCACTGATATTGATGAAATAAGTAATTTTTAGCAAGGTCGTTGGATTTTGCCTCCTGAAGCTTTTTGGCATATATATAAGTTTCGTCTAGCAGGGATTAGTCTATCGGTTTATGTGCTTCAGGTTCATCTTCCTGATCAACAATCTATCTACTTTGATAGAAATTCAGATTTGTTTTATTTGTTGAGAAAAAATTGACTTTTCAAGAACAATGTTAACTGAATTTTTCAAAATGAATTTGAAAAATAAAAAAGCTAAGGAGTGATTATCATTTTATTGAATATGATTTTGTAGTTGATTACTATGAGCATCTCACTAGAGAAATACAAAGTGAGAAAAATATACACATTGATCCAGAAGATTTGTTATTACATGCAAGGTCAAATAGGGAACAGAAATACATATTTGATTTGATTTAGATTCAATTTTTGGTTCAAATGGTAGTAGTTTTTTTATTGATGGTCCGGGTGGAACTAAGAAGACTTTCTTGTACAGAGCAATTCTTGTAGTTTTACGATCATAGGGTCATATTACAATTATTGTTGCAATATCAGGTGTTACAGCATCGGTCTTTCCTTGTGGTAGAAAAACACACTCAAGATTTAAGATCCCACTTGGTTTTATCAAAGAAGAAAGTTTGTCAGTTAAGTAAGCAGAGCAGCATTGGAAAGTTGATATTTGAATCCAGTCTCATCTTATGGGACGAGGCTTCAATGGCAAAACAAGAAGCCATTGAACCATTTGATGATTTGCTCCAAGATATCATAGAGTCTAATAAGTCTTTTGGAGGAAAGATTGTTGTTTTTGGCAGTGATTTTTATCAAACTTTACCCATTATAGAACAATTCACAAAAGATTGTTATTTTTGGTGGTGATTTTCATTTTATTGAATATGATTTTGTAGTTGATTACCATGAGCATCTCACTAGAGAAATACAAAGTGAGAAAAATATACACATTGATCCAGAAGATTTGTTATTATATTCAAGGTTGAATAGGGAACAGAAATACATATTTGATTTGATTTAGATTCAGTTTTTGGTTCAAATGGTAGCAGTTTTTTTATTAATGGTCTGGATGGAACTAAGAAGAATTTTTTGTATAGAGCACTTCTTGCAGTTTTATGATCACAGGGCCATATTGCAATTGTTGTTGCAACATCGAGTGTTACAGCTTCGGTCCTTCCTGGTGGTAGAACAACACACTTAAGATTTGTCAGTTAAGTAAGCAGAGCAGTATTGCAAAGCTAATATTTGAATCCAGTCTCATCTTTTGGGACGAGGCTTCAATGGCAAAACGAGAAGCCATTAAAGCATTTGATGATTTGCTACAAGATATCATAGAGTATAATCAGCCATTTGGAGGAAAGATTGTTGTTTTTGGTGATGATTTTCATCAAACTTTACCCGTTATAAACCATATCACAAAAGAACAGTTATTTGATTCAAGTCTTGTAAATTCGCATCTCTGGCCACATATGCGTAAATTACCTTTAACAATAAATATGAGAGCTATATCAAATCCAGCTTTTGTGATTTCTTATTAAAGGTAAGAGAAGGTATAGAACCTGTTGACAAGCAAGATCATATTTGCTTACCCGAACAGCTGGTTATTCCTTATCATAACAAGGATGAATCTCTGAACAGGTTATACTTTTTATATCTTATCGTTTATTGTCCATTTTATTGTTTGTTTACAATTTTTTAAAATGTCTTTCTAATGTATGGCTAACTTCACTAGGTTAGTTGAAAAAGTCTTCCTTGACTTAAGCATATATTCATCTGATCCATATCAGATGATAAATAGATGCATACTCTGCCCAACAAACAACTGTGTTGATGAAATTAATGTCATGATGATCAATAAATTGTCTGGAAATCCACATTCATCTATAAGTTTTGACAGAACAGTTGAACGAAGATATCAAGCAGATTATGAGGATTTTCTCAATTCTCTGAATCCTAAAGGTTTACCTCCTCACAGATTACTGCTGAAAGAAGGTTGTCCAATCATGCTCCTAAGAAATTTGAATCCAACATAGGGTTTGTGCAATGGCAAAAGTTTGATATGTAGATAATTAAAAAAGCACACAATTTCTACAGAAATTATTTTTGGACCTCGTAAAGGAAAAATAGTTTTCATACTTAAGATTCCTTTACAGACTTCTGAGAATGAAAAGAATGGAATACCTTTTGTAAGAACACAGTTCCTTGTTCATTTGGGTTTCGCGATGACCATAAATAAGTCCCAGGTTCAAACGCTTGATTATGTACGAATTTAACTTCGTCATTCTATGTTTTCATATAGACAATTGTATGTTGCTTTGTCAAGAGCTAGAACTCCTGAATCGGTTAAAGTTCTAATTATTCCAAGCACTTTTGAGCCTTCAAAAATTGATCACAAAACAAGGAATATTGTATTCCATGAAGTTTTCCAGTTAGCTAAATTATAACATATAAAATAAGCAAAAGGTACCCACACAAATTGCTGAAGTAGCCTTAAGTTATGGAGCAACACCGACTCATCATGTTCTCTTTTTTGGGGCCTATAACAATAATACTCTTTAGCAAAAGTAGTGCCATCTTTGCAGTATTCTTGACCAGCAACTAAAAATTATACAAAAAAATTGAATAAATAAAAGCATAAGGTTAGACAACACTATAAAAATGAAACAAGAAAAGATAAACTTGCTTGCATTCTCCATAGTAAACAATTCAAATGGATGACTAAAAGAACTGAAATTAATGTCACATCCTTCATCTAGAGAATCATTTCTCTTTCTCTTTGAAAATAGCCGTTTAATTCCATGATGTCATCCAGATTCACCACGAGGAAATAAAGAGGATACTAAAGGGCATCATAATAGGCATAGTAAGACTGGATTTTGTAACATGTGCCCAAATGAGTATAGACTTAGACGTGAGGACATTTATCAATTCTTTCATCATTTATCTCAGTCCATATAGTAGCTACTCATGATGCATTAGGAAGATTGTATACACGCTGATCAAGGCCAGGATAACACTTCAAAACTATTATATGATTGTCAAGTGTTGGAATGTCCCTAAAACTCCTAAAGAACTTAGCATAGGGATTAGGTTCTAGGACTGCCATAATCAGTTTTAATGTATTCTCACGAATTTTATCACAACTTTTACTTCTTCTTCTAAGTTCCTCATTAGTATCAAAGAAATAGAGCTGGATACCAGATACCTTATTAGTTGTCGAAACTAAACTATCCAGGAAATGACAAACTTGACCTTGAACATGAAATTTATAAATACTTTCTTATTTTTTGTTAATTCTCGATCATACCTAACTCCATACAAAGTAAAAGCTACATTTTTATTATATGTACGAACATTCTTCCTAAAATGCTCAAACTCCTCATCACGATCAACAAATAATCGTCTTAGAGCATATGGCATTTGAGAAGCAATAATGGGAATTTCTCCTGATGAACAACAAAATGATGGGGGCTCTAAATAAAATCTTTTGGCATCACAATGTTCTTAGTTGGGAACAAGAGGAAGTTGTAGAGGCTCAACAGGGAAATTCTTAAGGAACGTGCATTTTGCCGAAGAATAATGATGGTCTATCCCTAAAAAGATTCATAAAAGGACTTATCACTTTGAGCAACAATAATAATACAAAATTGCAAAAAATACAGCTAAGAAGATTTATACTTGGGTCCTGGATAGGTGCCATTGAGGTGGACAGAACAGAAGAGTATGGACAATCTATATTATGATATATATTATTAGACACTTCAACTATTGATTGTCTACCAACAACTTCCCTAAGTCGGAGAGAGGAGTGATTCACACTGACATCAATAGATGGATTATGTGGTAGTTGACTACTGGATGGATGAACAAAAAGTTGACCATCTACATTTACGCTATCAATGGTAAAATAAACAGGTTGATCACCAACTAGCTGGCATTGATGTTTTTTTTGCAGCATAGGCTTCTCAAAGTCGTTGTAGGAGCTCACATTTTTTGTTATTTGGCATTTTAGCATAGTTTTTACACCTCATGGCATTTATATCTAAATTATGATATATATTATTAAACACTTCAACTATTGATTCTCTACCAATAACTTCCCCAAGCTAAAGAGAGGAGTGATTCGCATTGAGATGACGTATTCTAAAATCAATAGATGGATTTTGTGCTAGTTAACTACTGGATGGATAAACAAAAAGTTGACTGTCTATAGTTACGCTATCAAGGGTAGAATAAACAAGCTAACTACCATCTGGTTGACATTGATGCTCTCTTATAGATAACTAAGGACTATCAAAATCATCCGTCATCTTAGACAAATAAGTTCTACACCCAGGGACGGAGCCATGTACATGGGGAGGGAGGCCATGGCCCCTCCTTTTAATTTTTTTTTAAAAATTACTTATATAATTAAAATTTTTAAAATTATAAATATAAGTGGCCCCTCCTTAAATTTTTTTTTTGCATTTAGATGTTGACCTCCGGCCCCCCCTTAGAGTTGAGTCTGACTCCGTCCCTGTCTACACCTTTTATTTGTACGACCAAAAAAGACAAAGTAGTGTTCCTCTGTTTTGCAGCATATGCTTCTCGATGCCATTGTTGGAGCTCATGTTTTTTGTTTTTTGGCATTTTAGCATACTTTTTGCACCTCTTGACATTTATACCCATCTTTGAAAGTAGAAAAAGTTAAAACGAAAGGAAAAACAATCAACAACCATACATGCTAAGAAGAACTTGCTGAAAATAATGAAAAAATATAGGCATAAATTAATACAATCTGATAAAATTATTAACATGTAATTGTTGTTCTTGATTGTATAATTCTATAATAATCTTATTTGATATGTGTCCTATTCAATTCTATATTAAATAGTGATATTTTGCAAATAAATTGAAGTATTTAATGATAATTACGTTTAAAATAATTTTATGTTATGTAGGTAAATTATAATATATAATGAAAATTTACGCAAACTAGTTATTGAAATGAATATAAATTTTGAGTTCAAATGCAACTAAATAATTTTGATACTAAAATATCATACGTATAGCGTGATTGATAAGTTTATATGACTTCAATTTACCAAAGTCTCTCATGACACTAGTTAAAAAGTCATTGGAATTAACTGTTTATAATTTTTTTAACAAAATATAATTAAAATATCAAATAACCAAAAATTATCAAATTATAAATATGATATAAAATCATAACAATAATTTAAAATTTTTTCTCTTTTAAATAAAAATCAAACTTTTCACTTTTTATAAATGTCATTTTAAAAATAAATACAAATTGAGAAGTGTTTGTAATAACTTTATTATAAAATTATATATTTACTAAATATGGTAAATTTCTTGTATGTTTAAAAGACTTTATATCATAATTTAATTTTTGAAAAATAATTTAATTTTTAATAAAATAATAGATGCTTTTATAATGTACGACGGTTCAATCTTATATTTTAAAATATTTTACATTATAACTTGTTTAGATTCTTAAAAACAAATATACGCATATATAATATTGTCTATATATATTTTAGGCGTGAAACAATGTATTATGATGATATTGAATAAATAAAAATAAATATATTTATTTTAAATTGAACATAAATTAGTATTTAAACAATAATATTAAATTGTCGGTATTTATAAAATATAGTATATCTATTATCATTTATTAAAATCTAACTAACTATTACCATATTAGTAGTATCCAGAAATTATTAATCAAAAAATTAAGAACCATTCTCTCGAGAAATTATTATTTGTTTATATATATAATTTTTGAATTAAGTACTATTAAATTAATATATGGTTTCTAAAATTCTTCTTCATGTCCATTAGTTCTAGAGTTATTGTATAACTTAAAGGTGTCTTGCCATAATTGCAACCCTCTTAAAACATCTTGCAAGAAAAGAAAAAAAAGACTTAGAGCGAATTTTTTGACTTTATTGTTTTTCACAGTACAACTTGTCCCTACGTTCACAATAACGCATAATAGGATAAAATAAATGCAACTGAAATAAAAGTTAGAGGTGGTTAGGTGACTAAACAGTGACCTCGATAGTCACCGCCATGATTTTAATCTGTGACTTAACAGCACAAATGCATAAGTCTCCAGAACTGCAGAGTATGGATTAAGGATCAGGATCGGTGGAGCAGAAATGAGGTAGCTACCACTATAAATTTACTGCCTTTAAGATTTAGTTGGCTTTTTTTGATTACTCTTAAGATTTGTGCCATTTGGTGTCCAATTTCGAAGACCTAAATTAAATGGATGTGTTGTCGTCTCATTAGGGGAAGTTGTTAATCATTTCATTTCAACGCAACGTTAAATCCCTTGAATGAATGATAATAAAGGCATCAAACGAGAGGTGCACGTGTAGTCGTCTAGAAAAAAAAAGAGTGCACTTATATATACTGCACTTGAAACTGACAAGAGCGGAGATTAATAAAGAGTGTCGGGTAATTAAGTGGGGGATCTTGGAATTCCTACAACCATAGCGTTTTTGTGTTGAACAAATTAAATGACTCTTACATATCCCTCTTTCTTGTTGGTGGGTTTCTATCTTCATTTTTTTTAATGCTTCACTTCTATTTTTACTTCGCAAGTTCAGTGTCCATTTCGCAATAATGCCTATAATAAATCATAAATTATACATTCAAAAGAAATTATAAAATAAATATATATTAATCTCAAAAATATAAAATTTTAATATATATTAAAGGACCAAAATTACGTGTTTTGAGTCGGAGATATATTCCATTTTTTGAGTTACAAAGGATCCTAAGGCAAGCGTAGTTTTGTGTTTAGTAATGACAATAAGATCCTTCCGCAGTACACCTATCAAAAATTTCACATCGGACAAGTGTGAGTGCATTCAATTATTTATAATAGTGTGCAAACCTCTCCTCTCAAACTAACTTTTGGGGTGAGTTAGGTCTTTCAACAGCACTAACCCAAGCACCACATGTTAATCACTTTCTTTATCATACCCCAACTCTTAGCGTGGCCATGTCTCTAAATGTTTCAAAATGCAATTAAAAATTTAAATATTTACCATAGAGATTACGCTAGGGAATAATCATTATGAGTTTATAGTGACTTGGTGCTTGCTTGCTCGATACAAAATGATTTGAGTTGGGTTCCTACCGTCATTGCGTTTATTAATTAGATGACATAGCCATCCAGATGCACGGTGGGAAAGTAGAGCACAGGAGATGCTAAAATGTTCTCAGTTACATGTAATCATATAGTATCGCAAAATGTGCTCTCTCACAGGGCAGAGCTTCGTCCAGGAAATTTTATCCAAAACGATCATGTACTCAAAGCAAAAACCCCTCCCTTTGTCAAATTGCCAACATGCTCTTTGTACCAATAAGTTGATGACAAGAGTCAAGTTTACTAGATTTTCTCACAAATGTCAATGTCTATAATTTTATAGGGACTTTGTTTTTTGTTTTTGGTATATTCATATGTTGTCCTGACGTAGTCTAATGATTTAAAACCTTCGGTCTTTCTTAATAAATGATTGGCCTTGATTTAACGATATGCAGAATAATTAAAGTAATGAAAAATACAAACTTCAACATTTCTCTCTAATTGTTAAAACCAAAAGATATATATAATTAGCAAAATATTTGGAGTAATAATTGTTTTAATGACACCGGCCTTGTTTTGCTTCATAAAACCTTCTATGTATTTTCGCTTCATTCCTGTTTTGTTAATAAATTTAACTCTCGGATTAGAACTGTTGATGTCACTTGAGATGAGGTGGCACAATAGAGATGAGCCACCAAATGGAGGTGGCCTTTTTCACCTGTAAATGATCTCAACGTAGGGCCTTATATAGAACCTTAGTAACGGTAAGAAAGACTTACGAGATTTGTCAGTTCTCTAGTCCTTTTTGAAAAACATGGTCGGTGATTAAAGGAAAGAGAGCTATGGGATGCACAGTTTAATAATGCACAGTTTATGAACATAACTTGATCCCCATCAACTGCAGCTTTTCCGACAGTCTTCTCATGACAGTAGGATCTATTGGTGCATCATTGCTCTTGTTGTAAAGGGATGAAAGATCTTCGTACAACTCAAAATCTGGATTCTCAACTCTTCCTTTTGCTATTCTGAATTGGGCAAGAACAAGTTCAACCTGAAAGCATGAATTCATAAAAGTAAATATACAACCATCTAACTGATAGAATAAATC